>PVJS01028367.1:0-25551 GCA_004027185.1 Glis glis | reverse complement strand
TGGGTTCAAGCCCCAGTGAGACACACACACACACACACACACACACACACACACACACACACACAAACACACACAGAGTCCTTTACGAAGATCATGGTTTCTTCTACCCATTAGCAAGTTCCAGAGCAGCTTCCACATTTGTAAATTGTTACGACAGTGCTATACTTCTGAGTACTAAGTTTTGTCTTAGTCAGCTCGGGCTTTGACAACAAAATACTATAAACAGATGGATTTCTCGCAGTTCTCGAGGCTGAGAAGCCCAAGCCCAAGGAGCCTGCTATTTGGTGGTGAAGGTGCTGAGCGCGTGCCCCGTCTTTCTCCTGGTGCAAGGAGACTGAACAGCACTCTCGCCCCTTTTCCAGGCGCTGGAATCACATCCACACGGCCTCATGACCTCCCTCAGCTTCCTCCTAAGACCATCACACTGGGGATTAGATTGCAACATGCGAGTCTGGGAGGGACAGAAGCACTCAGTCCATAACAGATTGTTTCCAACTTGAGGTATTAAATAGACTGTAATTTGTATCTTCATATGCAGGTGTGCAATTTTATCCAGTGTATATACATGCAAGTGGAATTCGTCATGAGTTACGTGTATTGTTTAACTAGATGTACTTGATATTGCTCTTCAGAATGATTTCTCAATTCATATTCCCACCATCAGTGGGTGAGAGGTGTTCATTTACCTAAGTCTTCTCCCAAAAGTGATATTGTGTGACTTCTTAACTACGCCAGATCTGGAGGTGGAATAATTTTTTTTTAATTTGAATTTATCTGATTACTAGTTTTGCGCATCTAGTCAGATAACTTGGGATATTTATATTTCCCCTTTTGTAAACTACCTGCACATTTCCGTTGCTCATTTTTCCATTAGTTTATTTGTAATTTTAAATTATAATGTGTCACTTTGTGTAACTGTTGATAATTCTTTGTATCTTCTCATCTTTTAACTTTATTTTTGGTTTCCTTATTTGTTCAAAATATTTTTGGTAGATTGAGCTACTTAAAAAACATCTCTCTTTTTTTCAATTAGGTCTTCTAGTGAGAAATCATTTTCCTGCACCGAAGCTATAGTGATATTCTTCTGTATTTTTCTAGTTTTATAATTTGTTTATAACATCTGTCTTTTATTCATCTGGAGCTTATTTGTGTGTGTGTTATTATTTAGAGATGTAATATTTTCATATAGAAATCTAAACATCTTAACACCACATTTGAATACTCTGTCATTTCCAAATGATATAGAAATGTTCTCTAAGCGCTGACTACATATGTACCTGAATCTGTTTCTCAGTTCTCTGGGAATTCCATTCTTTTGATACATTTATCACTTCACATGCCATTGCCATCATATTCTAATTATTGTACTTTTTATTATTGATATTGATAGGACAACTACCCTGATTCGTTCTTATTCTTAGGAATTCCTTAGTTATACTTTGTTCTTTATTCTTTCACATACAATTTAGAATCCATTTGTTAAGTTTTATTAACAAATAAAATATCGAATTTATAAAATAATTTGGGACAACTGACATTTTAAAGATATTTAGTCCTCTCGTTTGAGAAAATAATCTGTCTTTATATTCAGGTCTTACTTTATGTTATTGATAGAGTTTTGTCATATTTCCATAAACTTCCGGTACACCTTTTGTTAAACACATTATGGTATTTTTATTTTGCTCTCATTTAAATTATGCCTTTCTTTTATGTATTCTCATTTGTTACTAGTAGTATCTTAGAAATACATTGATTTTTTTTTAAGATTGACCTGGTATCTCTCTTAAACTGTCTCTAATAACTTGTCTGTCAAACTTAGAATTTCTTTGTAGACAACTATATTATATAAATTGTAAGATTTGTTTTTTCTTTCCAATTCTTATTCAGTTTTTCTTGTTTTATTGTATTGGCTAGTAAATTAATAGTTTTGGGCATGGTACAAAAGACCTTACTGTCTTTTTCTTGTCTTTAATGGGAATATTTGTAAAATCCACCATTCAACAAATATTTACGTGTACCTCCTATATGCCAAGTATTGCTACATCAATAAACAAAACAGACAAAAGTCTCTGCCTTCATGGAATTTACTTCCTACTTGGTTAGCCATGTAGGTAAAACTTATAGTATGACTAATGATGATACAGAATATGGAGAAAAAATAAACAGGAAACGGTTATAGGTTGTGCTGGGGGTAGAATGAGGGAGCTGTAATTTTGACTAAGATAGTCATGGAAGGTTCCACTGAGAACGTAGCATTTCAGTAAAGACTTGAACTAGTAGTGCCTCACGTGCAGATAAAGTGCAAAAGCCCTGACACTTGATGGTATCAGACATGGCTGAGGAGCGGCCAGGAGGCCGCTGTGATTTGAACAGAGTGAAGAAGAAAAGAAAAGGAGATACAGCCAGAAAAGTAATGAAGGACTTCTTTGCAAGAACTTTGACTTTCACTCTAATAAATTGCTGGGAGATTCTGAGCAGATTTTGATGAAAGATTCTCTGCTGAAATTATGTGACTCGTGTTTTAAAAGACACACTCCGGCTGCTGTGTTGAGAACAGAATGGGATGGAATTGGAATGGGAAGAGCCGGGAAGCCATAGAGGCCGAAGGAGAGTGGAGGAGACCAGTTAAGAGGTCTCACATTTGCTGATCTGCTGATACGGGATCTGGATGAAAATGAGGAGTCAGTGATGGGTCCTGAGTCTTAGTCTGAATGATTAGAAGGGTGAGCCTTTTCATTTACTGAAATTGGGAAAACCGTGGGAGAAACAAGTTCTGGGGGAAAGATAATAGAGTCAGATCAGAACATGGTAAGTGGGAGATGCCAGCTTGACAAAGCCAAGTGGAGATGTGAAGTGGATGTTTGGATTTGAGTCCTGAATTCAGGAAAAGCATCTTTATTGGACATGTTAGTTTAGGGATTTTGTGTAAAAAGCTAGTAGATCCCATAAGATGTCTCAGTGAGTTCATCAAAGAAATGATGAAGTTCTAAGGATAGATGACTGTGACCATCCAAGTTTGCTGGTGAGGGCGATGAAAAGGAAAAAAAACAAAACAGGCTGAGAAGTGACTAGGCAGATAGGAAGCAACCAGGTGAGAGTGGTGCCCAGGAAGGCAGGAGAAGAAAGTATTTCAAAGAGGATCCAGGCATCATTGTCGGTCTGATGCGGTTTGGGCTGCCGTAACAAAGTGCCAGAGACTAGGTGGTGTATAAACAACCGAAATTTATGTCTCGTGGTCCTGGAAGCTGGGAGCCGGAGGTCAGGGTGCCAGCACAGCTGGGTTCTGGTGAAGGGCCTCTTCTGTTCTGCATCCTCGGCTTCTCTCTGTATCCTCACATGGCAGACAGCTCTCTGGAGTCTTGTTTTTTTTTTTTTTATAAGGGCATTAATTTCATTCTCAAGGGCTTCTATATTATGACCTAATTGCCTCCTAATGGCCCTATCTTCTAATTCCATTTCATTGGAGGTTAGGAATTCAATTTAAGGATTTGGGGAAGACATGTTCAGTCCATTGCGGTTTCCAATGCTGCTGATAGGCCCCCTGTCTTGTTTTTTTTTTCTGTTATTATAAAAGAATACCTAACTTCAGTAGTTTATAAAGAAAAGAGTTTTAATTTGGCTCACCGTTCGGGAGGCTAGGAAGTTCAAGATCAAGCACCAACATCTGCTGCTTCAACTCAGGGCAGGAAACAGATGGGCAAGCAGGTATGCACGAAAGAAAGAGGATGAGAAGAGGGGTGACCCTCTTCACAACACCAGCCCACTGTCCTGGGAAGCACACCAGCATTGCCATGAGGCTGGACCACCATGACCTCCTTCCTTCTTAGGGTCCTACAACCCCCTGTATCACATTGAGGAATTAAGCCTCAACATGAGTTTTGGTGAGGAAAACCCATATTCAAACCATAGCAGCCCAGTAGAACATGACAAGATAACGCTTGGATTTTAAAAATATGAGGACATTCTGACATCTACAAAATCAGTTTCATTGGGAGGGTTAGGGTATCCCTCTCATTTTCCTGATTTACGGGGTCTTAAATTTATTCTTGATTTAACAGAGAAACATGGGGTTTTGTTTTAGTCTATCATTAAGTTCAATGTCATATGTTACCAATTTCAGTTCTGAATTGTTAATAGAGTCTGACTCCTTCCAGCAAAGATTTAAGTAATAAATTCAGTGACTTTAGACTCTAGCAAAGATCTAAGTAATACATTCAGTTAATTAATCAGAGATAATCTTCACTCTTGAATTTTTATTGAGCTGAACATAAAGTTATAGGACAGCCACGATGCCCCCTCAGCTCTTAGAGAACATCGACCCCTTGCATGGTTCTTGACGTCTGATATCGCTCATGGACAGTCTACTGTCAGTCAAAGTGTGACTTCTCTGTGGCCAATTCAGTTTCTCCCTTTATCTTGTAGATCTGTGATTTTACTATACTTGTGTAAGTGTAGATTTAGCTTTCTTTTATTTATTCTGCTCAGCATGTGGTGTGCTCTTTCAAAGTGAATCTTTGTTTTGTTTTGTTTTCTTCCATTTGAGAAGTTCTCAGCCAACTTCCTTAAAATACCACTTCCCTGACAATCCGTTAATTCTCTCCTTATGATACAAATCTTGCCGGGTGTATTTTGGAGGCTTTCAATGTTACTGTTTTACTTGTCTCCATTCTCTTTATGTTTCTTCCTTTTATCTGTCTTTTCTGAATCTTGGGTGTATTCCTTGGCACCGTTACTTATTCTCTTTGGGATTGCTTTAAGGAAGAGATTTTTCCCTCTGAATCCTTTTAATGGTTATGGTGTTTTTTGGTTTTCCAATTTCATTATTCATGATGTCTATTCTTGTTTCATATTTGCCTGTTTTTGCGTTTTAATTTCTTATTTTCCCTGAATGAATATTATTCTTTTACCACATTATTTAACCTAAGTATATGTCTACTCAACTAATTTCAGGTGATTCTATTATTGTGTTTGATCAGGAGTAGACAGCTCCAAATTATTGAGTCTGTTTTCTAGTGTTAATTTGGATTTTTTTTTCCTTTTTAAGGCGACACATTAAGTGAGAAGTGTAGTTCTCCCTCTTGCCTTCCTAAAATAATGCTTTTCAGTTATCTCCACTAGTCGCTCAAGACCCTTAATCCTGAAGCAGCTCCTTCGTTGGTATCTCAGCATCCGGCAAAGGCTTTGGAGACCCCCTGACCCAGCCACTGAACCGGTGGGCTGTTTGCTATCAGTCCCATCTAGATGGTTTCTCTGTATCCTCCCCCTCTTGCAGCTAGGTACCACTGAATGTTTAGACATAAATTTTCTTCGGTACCTTTATATGAGTGCAGAACCAAACAAAGCCCACCAATTTCATGCAGGCAGCCTGGAATTTGGTCTCCCACTACTCAGAGTGAGGCATTTTACACCCACTGGCATGAGAACTTTGCCCCATTCTGTTTCCATGTGAATTACAAGGTGACTGTGGCTTTAGCCCCATTCACCTACCACTATGGTTTTTGTTTAGTTTCTGATCTAAAGAGATGTTTATCTTGTCAAGAATATAGTATGTATAATTTTATTCAGAACTGAAAATATAATTTTATGAGCTCCCAATGCCAAAATGACTCAAAGCACATTATTGTTTTGATCGTTATTGCTCTGAGTCACACATATGACAATACATATGTGATTTACATATTTACATACATTGCATATTTATGAAAAACATCATTCAATAGATTCATTCCTAGTCTAAGAATTCATGCTAAATTTGATATTATTCTACTGAAATAGTTTTGTATCCATCGCACAGTCCTAGAGCTGGGATGATTCTATAGCTAGGTGGCCATTCATTGAGTCTGACTCATAAAGTCAGAGGTAGAGCATTCTGTATCCTCATTTTTCTTATCTGTCATGATATAGAAATTCCACCAGAGCAAATCCCCCCAATTTGATGGCTTTTTGTCTTCGCCCAATCTTCTCCTAAATGAAATTGAATTTTGGAGGAAGGGAGGTGATGCCTTCCCAAAAGGGATACCTAACTAAAAGTGAGGTCCTTCAGCAATGCTTTCAAGGTCAGGCCTCGGGAGGAGTGGGAGTGCTACAAAGGGGGTGAGAGTTTTAAAAGGAGGGTAGAAAGCCAGGCATGGTGGCGCATGCTTGTAATCCCAGTACTTGGGAGGCTGAGACAGGAGGATCACAGGTTTGCGGCCAGCCTCAGCTACTTAGTGAGGCCCTCCATAACTTAGTAAGACCCTGTTTCAAACTGAAGAATAAAAAATAGGGCTGGGGATGTAGGTCGGAGGTAGAATGTCCCTGGGTTCCACCCCCAGTGCCACAAAAATAAATAAATAAAAGAAGTGGAGAGACCAGGCATGGTGGTGCTCACCTGTAATCCCAGCACTTGAGAGACTGAGACAGGATCGCAGGTTCCAGACCAGCCTCAGCAACTTAGCCAGACTCTCAGCAACTTAGCAAGACTCTGCTTCAAAATAAAAATAAAAAGGGCTGGGGTGTAGCTCAGAGGTAGAATGCCAATGGGTTCAATCCCAAGTACCACCAAAAAAAAAAAAAAAAACAAAAAGAAAAGAAGGGGAAGACATAGACATCTAACACAAACGTCATATTTTTCCTAATGTTAACATAGAAACTTTGCAAAAAGTACAGCTCAGTTTTCCTTACTGCATATAGTAGTGGAGAGACTAGTTACACACACCCCCGTAATCACTTAAAGGTATTCATAAAGGAACATGGATTTAAACATTCTTGGGGAAAGAAGGAAGTTAAAAATAAATATTCACACCGTATCATGTTTTTCTGATCAATGATTTTGCTCATGTAGCAGTATTGTTTTCATAGTTTTATGCAACAGGTAATGGTAGAATCTTGTCTCCAAAGTTTTTAGGATATTGTCCTAAAATTTTTTTCCTGAGAATTTTTGGTTCAATCGCGGATGCTTACTTGTTTTTTTATTTCTTCAATGACTCCTCTCTTCCCTTCATTCAATTATGCATCTTTCCACAGAGACAACTTATCTTTATGGCGATTAATTTTTAGACCTTGTGTTTTCTCTCTTCTTTCAGCCGGTTGGGTACTGAAGTAGCTGAAATGCGAAAAAGGCAGCAATCACAAAATGAAGGAACGCCTGCGGTGTCTCAAGCCCCTGGCAACCAGAGGCCCAACAACACATGCTGCTTCTGCTGGTGCTGCTGCTGTAGCTGCTCCTGGTATGTCCTCTCGTCCGTCCTGCACACACCTGGGCTCCATGATGCCCGGAGTGAGCATGCGTGCCAAACCTCCAGACCATAGACACCTCTCAGCATGTCTCCCCACCCCCACCTCTGCCCCTTGCAAGTAGGAATTATCAAAGACCATCATTGACTTCCTGCAAACATTCCACAAGCAAAATATGAATTTGCCCAGAATCTACATGTAAATCAGTGGAAAGGTAAAGAATGAAAAAAATTATACCATGTTTTTCTCCATGCTTCTTAAAGATGTGGGTAAAAATAAGATTATATGTTCATCTATCAGTAAATAATATTTTCCAGTGTCAGAATGGTAGAGGAATATTAAGGCAACGGCTGGTAGTCATATATAGCGTTAATGTGGTTTTTTTTCATCGTGTGCTTCCTTAGAGGGTGTTGGTCATTCAGTTGCGTGGCCAGGTAACTGTGAGTCAGGGTGGCAACTTCACCCATGAATTCTTGCCAATAAGGATACAGAAGGGAGAGGCAGAGAGTCAGGACCACCAATCGGAAAGCTCAGAGGCTGTGCTTAGAATGAAGGCCAAGTCAGTTAACTAAAAACTCTGAAAATAGAGCTAGAACACCTGCTTTCCATCACAGTTTTATTATTGACAGGCTTTAGGACATCTCTTTGTTCTTTGTTTTCCTCACTGGCAAATGATGATGAGATGGACAAGCTGATTCCCAAGGTCCTATCTATTGCCAAATGTCCATGATTCAGGTACCTCATAGAACTTTCTAGTTCCAAATTCCCAACCTTCCTCTAAATGAAATAATCGGTAGGACCCAAAGTCCTGAGATTTCTCTGGGGGGGGATGTTAGACTTAATGTACCTTTTCTTTGAACCATAATTTTTGGAGTCCTTTAAAATTCAGTTCGTAAGTAGAACTTCTGGAGTAACAGTGGTTGTCTAGATCCCCCCGGCCTTTCCATACCTTACTGAAAGGCCCGAGTGGTTGAGCTATCTTCTTGTGCGTGATCTCTATAGTTTTCCAACATCCACTGAGGTGGTTTTTTCCATATGATGGTGTAGAATTGTGGCCTTAACAAGATGAAAAGACTCATGCAGGGGCCTTGATGTGAACAAACTCCACCCAGACTAGAAAATCACCCGATAGTATAGTCCTCGGGAAGGTTTAAGCAGTTTTTACACAGACAGAAGTTGCTTTCTGGATGAACACGACTCTTGGTGAGGGAAAGTCATGCATGAATCATTCGCTTTCATTCCTAAGCCTTAATAATTTCGGTGGAAGGAAATAGAGTTCTAGATGAGGTAAGTACTTCAGTCATAGTTGTGTAATCTTTTTTTTTTTTAATCACTCCTACAGAGATCATCTAGCTCTGGTCTTACGCCATGAAACACTGTAAAGCAACTTACTGTGGTGGCTCTGAACTCAGACTCAGATATCTGAGTTCAAATCTTGTCCTCATCTGTCACTATGTGACCTTTAGCAAATTATTTACTTTCTCTGGTCCTCGGGATTCTCATCTGCCAAATAACAGTAATACAAACCCATACCTCCTAAGGTTTTTGTAAAATTCAAATGAGATACTACACAGAACAGGCTGAGAATAGTGTTCGACACTGAATGAGCACTTGATCAGTGTTAGCTCCGTGGGCAATGGGACATTTCATATTGGAAAAATAATATCTCCTCAAAGAGGAGCTAGTTTGAGATAATGTAACATTTTAAAAAGTCATCTTGTAGATATAACACAAAAATTACCTATTTTACTTTAAATTCCATATAAAACATTGCAAATGCATTGATAGACACTATTGGGGATTACACTTTCTTACTTGCACTATGCCATGTCCTTATCAGAGATTATTTTAGTTACTTGCCAAAACTTATTGATTTCTTCAGGACTAAAACACCGACACAGAATACTGAAGTTGTGTTGCACTACGAGAGCTGCCAAATAACTACAGTTGTGCATCAATTACCAACGGGGATGTGTTCTGAAAACTGCCTTACTAGGCAATTTCATCAATCTGCAAACATCACAGAGGGTCCAAAACCAACCGAGAGGGTACAGGGCAGTTACTCAATGTGGCCTTTTGGCTTGGTAAACACAAGATGGATGAAGTTGCTGCCAGCCCAATATGGCACACTCTCTTACAGTCAAAATTTTCATGATAATAATAATGATAAAAAGTTCAGTAGCTTAAATGCATAAACCAGTAACATTGTCATTTATTATCAAGTTTTTAGTACTGTATAATTGTGTGTGTGCACTGTACTTTTGTACAACTGGCGGCTCAGTGGGTTTGTCTGCACCAGCATCACCACAGACACATGAGTACAGGGTTGCACTACAACTTTACAATGGCCGTGACATCACTAGGGGATAGGAATTTCTCAGCTCCATTATAATCTTATGAGAACACTGTTCTATACAGCCCCTCATTGACTGACATGTCGTTACGCAGTGCATAACTGTATTTAGTGATACTTGCTTTTCTTGTCCTACAGACATTTAGTGAGACTTCTTTTGTTAATTCTTTTTTTTTTTTTTTTTTTTTGCTGTACCGGGGATTGAACCCAGGGGTGTTCTACCTCCGCGCTACACCCCCGGCCCTATTTTTATACTTTATTTTGAAACTGGGTTTCACGAAGTTGCGCAGCGCCTCACTAAGTAGAGAGAGAGAGACAGGGAGAGAGAGAGCGAGAGAGCTGAGGCTGGCCGCAAACCCGGATCCTCCGGTTTTGCGGATCCCCGGATCTGCCTCCCAAAGTACTGGGATTACAAGCGTGCACCACCACGCCCGGCTTCTTTTGTTAATTCTTAAAGGACACATGTAATTAACACAACATTCTAATTAGCTCGTAAGTATCAAATTGTTTCAAGATCAGAAGAGGTTTTGGAAGTTGCATCAACTTTCCACACCATTAGAGTGACACACGTTTTGGATTCCCAAAATGCGGTGCATTGCGGTGTGCCCGATTAGCCCTAGACTGGGGGATGGCTGGGAATTTCATTTGTTGGCAGAGTCACGGATGCCTGAGCCAAGGCCCTGAAAGGTACAGTCTGTACATTCACAAGTCCTTCTACATAAGATAAATGGTAGGTAATTTCTAATCTAAACAACTTATTTAAAAAAAAAAGAATGAAAATTAAATTGCCTTGATTTTAATTATGACCAGGTTTTCCAACTGCAGATTTAAATTTCCTTACACATGCATTTGAAAATATCATTATTTTTATACTTAGAGTATAAGTAATTTTAGGAAAGAAAATTGCAAGGGCTTTTCGGAGTGAAATAGAAAAGAAAGAAATGTTCTTCAGATTTTCCAGGCTAGGTCAAAGGAGCAGAACAAAAAGAAATAGGAAGAAAAAATGTAATTTAGGGACTAAAAAAAGTTAGAAATCACAATATGAAATAGCGCTGTCACTTGTGAATAGGAGCAGTTGTCATGTGGATGATTTTACTTCCTTTTAAGGAAATAGAGTGCTAGGAAAGTAAATTTCTATATCTAGCAATAAATATAAATACCTCACTCCAGCTTCACATGTTATGGGCTTTTTAAGCAACTTAATATTTTTCTCAAATTTGCATTTCTCATTTATAATTCATTGTCAGCTCATCTCTTACTTTGTAACTTATCCCCATCTTCATAAAACCACTACTATGTTTTATTTTGGGGGAAGACTACAGAGAATAAATACATAACTGCTGGATATTTCCACAGTGTTCTTCAAAATCTAAACAGTTTGGACATACTTCATAAGGACCGCTAAACTGATCCATTCTCCAGCCCTGTCAAAGAACAACTTCCTTTCTCAAATCGTTCTCCTGTCTCTCCTCATAGACCTTCATTTCAAAAGAGAAGTCAAGCGAATGAGATTTAGACCATTCAGCGGTCTTACATCAATGATTGATAGGTGCCTGAAACTCAGCCATAAAATGTAGAATCTATGCAAAATCTTCAGACCTTCTCTCCGTGTCTTATCTCAGAGATGAGTCTCAGCCAACTCTGACCAGGTGATCAGATAGTTTTGGCAAGACCATTTGTCTAGAGGTTCAGGGTTGAGGCTGGTAAATAGAAGAACTTGACTCATGAGGTAGTACTTTCTTTTCTGTTCTTTATGCAAAAGAAACCTATGAAAGATGGTCTGGTCCTCAGTGAAAATTACTGTTAGGACACCATGAATTAGTGACATTATTCAGATACTTGCTCCTGACAAAACACATATTAAAGTGCATTGCAGACTAGAAACCCTTACGTGCTCAAAAAGTGCATTGAAAAGGAGATTAGAAAGTAGAGCTTTCAAAACTGGTTTTGAGCCAGGCATGGTGGTGCATGACTCTAATCCCCATACTTGGGAAGCTAAGGCAGGAGGATGGCAGGTTTGAGACCAGCTTGAGCAACTTAGCAAGACTCTCAGCAACCTAGTGAGACCCTGTTTAAATAGATAGATGATGATGATAGATAGATAGATGGTGGATAGATAGATAGATAGATAGATAGATAGATAGATAGATGGGGGTAAACTTGCCCTTGGATTCAATCCCTAACAACAATAACAAAAAGTTTTAAGCTGAAATCTAAGGTACAAATTTTCCCTACAAACCATCTCATAACATCAGAGGTTACACTAAAATAACCCAGGCTAATTTTTCATAATGAAGTCTTTAGATGCTAATCACTCGTGTGTGTGTGTGTGTGTGTGTGTGTGTGTGTGTGTGTGTGTGTTTGTGAGAGTCACTGGGGGTTGAACCCAGGGGCATTCTACCTCAGAGCTATACCCCAGCCCTATTTTCTTTTATTTTGAAAGAGGGTCTCACTCAGTTGTGGAGGCCTCCCTAAGTTGCTGAGTCTGGTCATGAACCTGCAATCCGCCTGTCTCAGCCTCCCAAGTACTCGGATTACAGTCCCAGTTACTAATCATTCTTTTAATATCTGGCTGCTTCTAGCAGAGTCCCTTCAAACAAGATGGGCTTCCCTGTGCTTAGTTTTAAAAAAGAGAACTCTGGAGCCCTCAGCTACCATCCCTGCGGTGTGTTCCTGTGGTCTCTGCTTGGTTCTGGGTGGTAATGCAGTGAAGGCTGTGGAGAACAGAGGAGCGAAAGGTTGCTGGCTCCAGCCTTGGGCACCCACTTGCAGTTTTCAATGGCATAGCTGTCTTTAGTTGTTATTTTCAAACAAAAGGTTATATCTAGATGTAAAATGAAAACAACTGTTATACTTTTCCATCACTGCGACCAAAATACCTGTCACGAACAACATAGAGGAGGAGAGGTCTGTTTGGGCTCATGGTTTCAGAGGTCTAGTCCATGGGTGGATGACTCCATGCCGAAAGCATGGTGGCCAGGAGTGTGGCAGGGGATAGCAGCTGATTCCATGGCAGCAGGGAAGCAGACAGAGCCCTGGAAGCGACCACAGACAGATACAGTCCCCAAGGCCACATCCCCAGTGACCCATCCCAGCCAGCCATGCCCCATCTACATAAGTCACCACCCAGTAAATTCATTCACATTATTAAGCCTTCAGCAGATTCATCCACTGATGAGATTAAAGCCTGATTCAGTTACTTCACCTCTGAACATTTTTGCATTGCTAACACATGGGCTTTTCCAGCAGGCATTCTATATTCTAATCATAACAGCTGTCTTCATATTACACCTAGATATAAGCTTTTGTTTGAAAAGAAAATGTCCTTACTAAAAACAACATAATGTTTGGAAAATGCTGTATCTAACCTTAGAGGTCAGGAAGCCAATGGCCTGCCTGCATTGCCGGTGCATTAGTGATAGAGGCGGAATTGAAATGCAAGCTTCTTGACACCCATTGATGGGTCCGCTTTAATAGGACTCTTCCACACTTTGCATTCCCAGGTTCAATATGAACCATTTCCAAATACAACCTTCCCAGGTAACTTCACATACATGAGGTAACTCATGTATGACTGGGGATCGCCCATAAGATTTGGCAGATGGCACTGGATTCTTCTCAGAAGTGGTCACAGAGTAAATTTAGTAAATCGATTAGTTCCTTGAAAGTAAAATTGTCTTTCTCTTGGACACCTTAGTTCCCAGAGTCCCCAGACCATGGAGCAGATCTCACTAGGTAAATGTTGAGCATTCATCCATGTGCTTTTGCGTGCCCCAACCTCCATTTGTAAGGACCACAGTCTCTGTAATTGAAAACAGTGCAAAATAATGTCTTATTTTATCCTTGGATGCTGTCACACTTTAGCTCTCTGCCAATGGAAATACTAAGATGCATGCTTTAAAAGTCAAAGGATATTTTTTGAAAAGGAAAACAAAAATCCATGCCTGCACCATGGTGAAGAAACCACTCCCTGGAAATAAAACTGCTCACCCAAGCAGGTTGAATCATTTGATCCGAGGCACCGATGAATAATGGTCTCCTCTGTACGCATCCTCCTCAGAGAGCCCAGTCAGTCCACGTGGGAGCATAAGGTATTCCCAAGGAATAACTGCCGCTGCCCAGGATTCCCAAAGCACGTGTAACAAGATCATCATAAATATAACTTACGATGAATTCTACAATCTCAAAACTCCATCTCACAATGGCACAGGCGAATTTCCTCAAAAGTTTCTGTCAATTATATGGATTTTAAATTATACCAGCCAAAGACATCTAACAAATCGAGTCCAGGTTTCACAGGCCATATGCACAGCACCAAAAAGTTAACATCAGGACTACGGCACTTCTATATATCATTCATTCATTAAATCCTCGTTGATAATTTACTGAATGCCCATTGTTGCCAGCGCTGTTGTGGTTCCTCAGCTTTCACCAGGTTCTCCCTGACTCTATAACGATGGGGACCAAAGTCTCATTAAGCAATTAAATCTAGATATGAGTACTTGGTATTATTCCCAGGTCACTCTCTAAAACAGTTTAGTATTAAAGCTGCCTCTGCCCGGGAGGTGTTGCATGTGACCAGAGGTCTACCTATTGGAAAGCTGCCCGAGTTAGAACTGAATCAGTCCTTTTCCATCCATGGTATACTACAGGTACTCTTTTTGACTCTGCATTTACTTAAGAACTCATATTTTCTATTATCAAATTGCTGTATTCAGGCTATCCATGGAAATATGGATAGGAAAGAAGTAAAATAATAGATGACAATAGTATGCCTGGTCTTATTCAGGAGAATCGAAAGAGCCTGTAGGTGAAGAGGCATGGCTGTGCATTTGGGGACAAGGCTCTGCAGGGAGACATGGGTGGGGTCCGCTGGCCCCAGATACCCCAGCCAGCTTCCAGTCCTTTCAAGCTCAGAGGCAGGGAGGATCTCTGGAATTGCTGCAAGGCTGACTCACAGCGTGTGGCAGAGTGGTGGAGAACATCTGTGTCTGTGTGGCCAGGACATGCCAGAGTTTCGGGGCTAACCTCAGCAAGGGCTGTGCACAACCACGGCCCCGCCTCCTGTGCCCTGGGCCAGCCGAACACACCGAGGGCCAGAGTTTGACTCAGTACTCCCTGGGCCGCTTTATAGATCAGATCGGTGGTTCTCCTTCTGTTCCACTCCTGCTTTGCTTTTTCAGGTTAATACCTTCAGTCAAAATCCCTAATGTAGATTTTGTAGTTGAATTCACCAGAGTTCATACTCATCAATTGCCACTGGGGAATCTCATAGCCATATACTAAGATGTCATGCTTTCAAATAACCGAAAAGACATTTTGGCTTATCACAACTCATTTAACATATCATAGGTGTTTCGTGAGCATTTGTTGAATGGATGATTGATTTGGACTTGCCAATTGAGAAGACTTTATAAAATATGAAAATTTGTGTCACAGAAATTCTTTTGAAAAATCACAGGCACATTCTCCCAGGCCTTGGTCCAGTTGTGTGGCAGCTGATGCTCACAAGGGCAGCACCAGAGTTTTGCTTTTACACCCTTTTCCTTCATCATCCTGTGTGTGTGTGTGTGTGTTAGTAATAATATTCAGTGAACTAGTAGTAGTAATTTTTAGTAAAAAGGGCAAGACTTTAGGGAGGAAGCACTAAAATCTGTCTAGTATTGCTGGGATATAAAGTCAAGAAGAACAAAATAGAAGACTAGGGAGATGGGCAATAACAAATAACAAAGTGCCCTTTATGGTGTATAAAGAGTTATGACCTGACACTTTTCTGGAGATGGGAAGTGATGGAAGATGAGTAAGTAAGGAGAGGACAAAGCCCATTTTATGTTGTAAGTCTATTCCTCCAAAGGGAATGGAAAGTATTTGGAAGAACAAGACAAAGCATGGGCAATAATTGGGAGACTTTTGCAATCACCTCACAGAGTGAATTTGTTAGCTTTTCATCACTGTGACCAAATTACCTGAAATAAACAACTTAAAGGAGGAAAAGATTTATTTTGACTCACAGTTTCAGAGGTTTCAGTCCATGGTCAGCTGGCTCCATTGCTCTGGGTCTGACGTGAGACAGAACATCATGGTGGAAGGTATGGCAGAGCAAGCTGCTCACTCATGGTGGTCAGGAAACAGAGAAAGAAGAAGGAACTGGGGACAAGGTATAGTTTCCAAGGGCACGCCCTCAAGGACCCACGCCCTCCAAATAGGTCCTACCTCCTACAGTTTCCACTACCGTCCAATAATCCACTCAGCTATGAGTCCCTCGATGGATTAATCCACTGATGAGATCAGAGCCCTCATTTTCCAATCACTTCCCCAAAGCCCCATTTCTGAACATCACTGCATTGGGCACCAAGCCCATGAGCCTTTGGGGGACACTGCAGACCTAAACCATAGCAGTGAGCAATGTCAGGGGCCCCAAATGAAGAGGCAATGAATGGAATGGGAAGAATTACACGTTCAAGAAAGCATTAGAATATGCTGTCAAGTATTCGTGATGGGTGAGAAAGAGGAGAGAAGGACAACTTCATCCTGTTCTCTTGACTGGCCGGCTTGATGTTGATTCATCAAATGAGAGAATAAGAAGTTGTTTAGACCAAAGATAAGATGATGAGTTCAGTTTGCTGTGTCTGAGGTTCCCAAAAGTTCGTTATATAAATGAATCTGAAGCTTGCGGGGCAAGTCAACACTCAATGTGACCGTCTGGGAGTTGTCAGTCTGGGTTATCCAGGCGAGGAGAGGGATAGCTCAGTAGAACTCACCAGTTTGAAGAGCTCTGAGCTACAGATTGAAACCTCAGGACGTACCAACAGTTGAGAGGGCAGAGGGAGACTGGAGGACCTGCCCACCAGCCATGCAGAGAAGAGATGATCTGAGAGGTCTCACAGGAAACACAGCACTGCAGTGTCTCCTAAACCAAGAGAGTGGAGGGTTTCCCAAAGAAGGGAGTGAGTGAGGCTGCAGATACCCCAGGGAAGTCCAGGCTGACAAGGATCGTAAGCACTTTGTGATCTGGCCATCTGGGAGGTCATTGCTGAATTGTGTAAGAACCAAGCTTCTCCCCGAGGTGCACAAGTACAAACTTGGAGACAGAAAGGCTGTTAACAGAGGAAACAGTGAGACTCTTTAAAGATCTGAGATACCATAATCCTCTGGGGTAAAAATGATGCTTGAGAGAAATTGAAGTTCCCTTCCTGACTTAAAGCAAGTTATTCAATTTCTATGAAATCCAACCTTTCCAAATCCAGGACAAATTAACTAGCTACTTGGAAAATATGTAAGAATTTCCCCCATCCTCCCCTGAACACAAAAATGAGATTATAACTGTTTTTTTGCCCCTTCCTTTCCTACCTATAGAGAGCCATAGCCATACTATATCTGACGGAAATAAATATTAACTCTTTGATTTTGTCCCTTATTAAAATTCATTATTTCTTTTGTGCCTAGCCTACTTTCTTTCATGGTCTAGGCATGGTAGATTTATTATAATCTGCCTGCTATTTTAGGACCTTTTTGAAGAATTTTGTGTTCTCTTTTCTAGAAAAGACAACAAACTCCATTTTTATGAAAAATAAAGTCCATTTATTTAAACCCCATTTATGTTATTATCATACAATAAACTCCATTTTTAATGAAAAAACTCCACTTTTAATGAAAAAATGGAGTTTATTGTATGATAATTCTACTGAGTTGGGTGTCATAAATATTATAATTTCCAGTGCTATAAAATTCATAGTTTGTTTCAGATTCCAATATTCCACATATTAATGCACATCTCATACACCCGAGGATCTGTTTCTGAGAAGAAAGTATATTTCTACCATTGCTGCATTTTGCACTAAGCAGTACATAGATTATTTAAAAGTGCAGAACCATTTCAACCCACTAATCCCATAAGTAATAGTGAAATAACAGTTCCATGTATTTCATTCAAAATAGAGGTCGATTTGGCATATTTAATGATTGCACACCAATTCTCATAACACGAGTCCCTCAAATAGAGCTTGCTTAAAGAGGCGACAGAAGATAAGGAGAGAACTACCACACTGGCATCGAACAGGTCTGGGCATGTCCCAGTTTCATGACATGCAACCATGCCTTTGGCAAGATACTTAATCTCTCTGAGTCTCAGTTTTTATTCCTTGGTAAGATGTGATTAATAGCATATATAAATCATTTAGTGTATGGGTCAGTACATGCTACAGGGTTCCAGAATAATCCTTTATTAACAGGTATTATTTCCAACCTCCTACAGCTCTCATGCTCAAAGGAACTTACCAGACATGGTAGGCTTTGAGCATCCCGTGCTTGCCAATGGCCTACTTAGGTGTCATCAGTTCATGTAATGGCCACCGTTTCTGCCTTCTGTACCACTGTGCCCCTCTCCCCAGCTCACACACTACCCAGCACGCACCACACAACCGTAGAATGTTCTAAGGTCTATATTCTGGATTTAAGTTTCCCCACAGATCAGGACTGTTGCCATCAATTGTATTTGTACCCAGGGATGCCGCTGACCTTCACCCCATACAAAGCCATACACCCAGTAACCAGAAAGTACCAGGGAAGGGAAGAGGGGTGGTGGGTAAGCGACCCTGCCAGCTACCAAATATATTTCTGAATATCAACTGCTAGAGGGATAACTGTTTCATTCTGCTTTTTATCATAGGGACATAAGTTAACTAAAATCAGAAGCTTGGGTTCAGCTTAACTAAGGCATTTAAAGACTCAGATGAGCCGGGTGTGGTGGTGCACTCTTGTAATCCTAGTACTTGGGAGGCTGAGACAGGAGGATCACAGGTTTGAGGACAGCCTCAGCTACGTAGTGAGGCCCTCTGCAACCTAGTGAGACCCTGTTTCAAAATAAAGAATAAAAAATAGGGCTGGGGGTGTAGCTTGGAGGTAGAGTGTCCCTGGGTTCAATCCCCAGTACTGCAAAAGAAAGAAAGAAAGAAAGAAAGAAAGAAAGAAAGAAAGAAAGAAAGAGAGAGAGAGAAAGAAAGACAGACTCAGAGGATCACATGTGATTTTATTAATAGTGTCTATTGACTAATCAGACGTTCATGTGGCTGTTTCACATCCCAGATACTTACTCTTCAACAAAAGTGTCTATTACCTTACTTATAAATTATGGAGAAAATTACAGCGAGTTGAAGGAACAGCTTAAAATAGGATTTCAACCAGCTGAGAACTAAATTAGAATATTCTGGTTACTGGTGTATATTGCATAAAGTTTATCTACATGTTCAGCCCTATAAATCTCCAAATTTTAAGAAAAATTAAAGATAACCTTGTTTATGCCAAATAAGAAACTCTGGTTGGCTAATAGTGTAAGCTTACAGAGTAATTCCAGATTTTAACCATGTCATTACATGTTGAATTCAGTTGGCATTCTAAATCAATGTGCCAGCCCCAGCTACTTAGTGAGGTCCTCCACGACTTAGTGAGACCCTGTTTCAAAAAAAAGAATAAAAAAATAAAATGAAATGAAATAAATCAATGTGCCAGTGAAACTGCATGCATGGCTTGAATTTTGAAATAAAAACTTAATACAGATAAAAATGAAAGTTTTATGACCCAGCTTTTCTAGTGGATGTATGTATGGTGAGAAAACCAGTAGCAGAGAGAGAGAGAGAGAGAGAGAGAGAGAGAGAGAATGAGAAACTGAGGAGATTTGTCTATAGAGTTTTCATGTGTCAGAAGAAGAAACTAATGTTTAGGAACAATTCAAACTGGAATTGAAACAATGTGAATAATCCACTCTGACAATGGCTCTTTTAAAACATTTTTTTTTGCGGTACCAGGGATTGAACCCAGGGGCGTTCTACCTCCAAGCTACACCCCCAGCCCTATTTCTTTTTATACTTTACTTTGAAACTGGTCTCACGAAGTTGCGGAGGGCCTCACTAAGTAGCTGAGGCTGGCCGTGAACCCGGATCCTCCGGTCTCCGCCTCCCAAGTACTGGGATTACAAGTGTGCGCCACCACGCCCGGCCCTCTTTTAAAACATTTTAAATAGAAAAATATTTCCTACCCATTGGTAGTTAAAAACCCTTTCTAATTAATTTATTCTAAAACTGTATGATCTAAGTTCCATATTCCTCCAGCACAAGACAGTAGAGCATAAAACAAATTATTATTGGAAACCATAATGGCAATGTTAATAAGATTATGCCTGTCTGTTTTTAAGACTGAAGTTTTCCCAACTCAAATGACTTTGGGCCAGGGAGTATTCAGAACATTTTTTTAAATACCACAAAGGAAAATGGTTCCAGTTATGCACACCTCCCAAGATTAAATTTATCTCTTTTGAGTTTAATTATTACATTCACAGAAAAATGGAATGACTCTTTTCAAATCCCTTAGAAAGACATAATTATCAAAACTCCTTATGTGTAAGAATAAGACTATTTCCCCCAATGTGGGTAATTACTCCCAGAAACTTTTCCAGTTATCCTTTATTCTGACTTGTATTTTATAAAGGTAACACCGCCATCTATTGGACATATTTTTAATAGCTGATTCTTTCACTTGGAAGGTTTAAATATATGAAACAGATACTGAAGCCAAATGAAATACTTGTTTTATGACATAGGACGCATGACTTTAAAATGTAGGAGCCCTAATGGGGACAATGTGATTCTTAACGTTGCATTAACAATGTTAGAATTATACATTCAGGTGGCTTAACATTTTCAGACACAAATTTCTAACTACGATTCCCATCCTGACATACCCTCACTCAAAACCAAGTTGTGTAGAAATGAAGAAATGTAGAAATGAAGGAGATGAGGTTCAAGTCCTAGGTTTGACACTGACTTTTTACGTGTCTGAAATTATGAATGTCAGATGACTACTGTCCCACCTTCTGGTCTCTCTGTAATTTTTTTTTTTTTTTGGTAAGTCATACATCAGCTCTAGTCTCCTTTCCTTGTCCCCCTCTCTCCACAAGTTATTCTTGTGATGGGAGGAAGATACGCATCTAGAGACACCCTTCACAGCTGCAGCAGCTTCTTGTCAACAGCCACTGGGGGCACGGCCTCTTCACTTCCTCTTTCAAGCTTTGCTGGCAAAACTTTGTGTAAGGACTCCTTTCTGTTGATCTCAGATTCCAGGGATTGGAAAGAAAGTTGCTGTTCACTGATATCTATTGCAAACTGAGTCCTTGGGCACAACTCCACTAGGGTCATGGCTGGGGGATAATGCCCACCCACGGCCAGGCATTTACACTCAGTGCACTGGGTGAAATAGGCGGCTTACCTTTTCCAAACCCGTAAGAACAGCCAATTTTGGTAGATAACCCAAAAGGTAAAACATCACAACTAACTCTTTCATGTGGAGAAGTGGCCCTGCCTAGTGACAGTGAGCATGGAACAGAACAGGAAGTCAGAGGATGTGAGCCCCAGCCTCAGCCCTGACGTGTTAGTTGTGGCTATCATGTAAGTCAGCCTTGGTGACTGTTTCCTTGTAAATAAAATGGGAACGATTAGTAATAAACCCCCTGCTGACCGTACGGGACTGTTGGGAGGAATAGTCAGGTAATGTATGAGGAAGTGTTTTAGGATAATGGCAAAATATTAGTCTCTGTTTCCTTGGTTGGAAATAAGAAGTTCTTTGATGAATTTGAAATTTTCATTTAGTATGCAATCAATTTTTCCTTACATTTAAGTAACCATTTGCAATAGGTTGCTTTTGTATCCCTAGCTTTTCCTTCCTTCCTTCTTTCCTTCCTTCCTTCCTTCCTTCCTTCCTTCCTTCCTTCCTTCCTTCCTTCTTTCCTCCCTCCCTCCCTCCCTTCCTCCCTCCCTCCCCCCTCTCTGTATTGGGGATTGACCCCCAAAGTCATTCTGCCTCCAAGCCACTCCCCCAGCCCTATTTTTTTTTTATTTTGAAATAGGTTCTCGCTAAGTTGCTGAGAGTCTAAGTTACTGAGACTGGCCTCAAACCTGTGGTCCCCCCATCTCAGCCTCCCAAGAACTGGAATTACACCAAGTTTTTATTTCTTGCTTTGCATCCTTGTAAAAGAAGTCAGTACCATCATCACCATTATGAATGGGAAAAACAAACCATGGAAAGTTAAAATCACCGTAAAGGAGATATATTCTACATCTAGAGCCCACGTCATGGTTTTCTTGGCCCATTGCATAATCCACTTCAATACCTATTCCAGATTTTAGCTTCTTCCCTGAAACACCTCATCTGTCCTTTCTCTTCTCCGTTATATCATACCTTCTTACATCTCCCATCCTCTACAAGACTTTCTTACCCCTCAGATTGGAATCCCCTTTATTCAGGTCTCCATATAGCAGACATTTTCAACCCAACTTAACCATTATCTCTTCTGCAAAGCCTTTCTCAATTCCATCCTACAAAAGTCTATTGTTTAAGTCAGCATTCCCACCACTGTGACCCCAGAGACCTGACAAGCACAACTTAGAGGGAGAAGGATTTATTTACTCATGCTTCTGGAGATTGTCAGTCCATGTTAGACCAGGCTATAGGTCCTCAGGGCATCGTGGCAGGGAGCAGAGAGGACGAGAGAGCTTGTTACCAGTTCATGGTGGCAGGAGAGAGCGAAGAGAGGGGAGCTGCAGCAGTCTGCTCTGGAAACGGTCCCAAGCCATGCTCCTGGCAACCGAGCCCTGCCTCCAACATGGCTGCCTCATCGGCCACTTGAGGTCTGGGCACATTGTAAGCCCAAACCATAACATATCGATACCATATCAGTGTCTTAGATGTACCATATGCATAATATAGTTTAGTTCTTAATAGTATCCCATGTGATATTCATTGATGAATTTGAGCTTAGCTGCACAGCCTTCATCTTATGCACCTTGAGTTTCCAACTCAGACAATGCCCACACACCAGGTTTTTCATACATATTTGTAAATTATTGCTAACTCCTGAATAAAGCTGTAGTATTTTATTATGAATATTTTGAATGATGAAAATTAAAGAATAATATACCAATTCATTTTCAGAACCTAAAGATGTGGATTTCATTTTGTGAAATTCGAGATAGATGCGATTACAGAGAAAGAAAAATTGATATCACAATGTGAGAGCATTAAAATATTAAAAACTGTCTGCCTTTGCCATCAGCAGTGGTTTTTTCTTAGAGCCTCGGTGTCACAGTGTATTAAATTTGAGCATCTTATTGATTCTTGGGTTGAATTTTTGTTTCAATATGTGCTGGTTTGGTGATCATCCTCTATCTCAGAGTTACCATGGCTACTGCAAAGTTTTTGTCTCATTTACAACCATTTCAAAGGTTCTTCCTGAAAACCAATTGTTTTTCTTAAAATAGTAGACCGTCTTCCCAAATATACCATGCACACATCCCTGATGACAAATCGGCAGATAAGCTCTATAATTGGCAGCAGGTAATGCTCTTCCCTTCCTGCTCTCCAGACCGCCCTGTAAACCAACAATCCACCCGTAAACAGAGCACATTTTCTTATTTTCTGAAATGTCACCAAATGCATTGCCTCCCTGTTCAAAGTCACCATTCTAGAACATCTCTAATGGGACTTAAATGCTTGTTTTAGTATATGTAGCCTAGGTTATTGTCATTTTTTTTCCTTAAAGTATTTAAGCTCAGATCAAGACTCCCACAGTGAGCACTGCAGATGCGTTTTGTCCCCTTCGTGGGTTTGTTTAAAAAGTAGAAATGTTAGTTCAAATGTTACATACATGCAAGTGAAAAACACAGACCTTTGTGTGAACACCTATAATTTTTAAATTTGGTGTTTTCCTTTTAGACCTTTCCCAAACACAGATAACGTGTAGATGTTGACTTAGAACAAACATTTCCAGTAATTTATTACCTTAAAAAAACTGTTTCCTGAGAGCAGGACCAAGTGAAATTGAGGATAGACCTAGAAGTATCAGGACAGGCAAACAGCCCAGTATTAATTCCTTGTTTATTTTCTCTATTTCTCTTCATCTTAAAAGGTCCTTTTCAGTGGTTCTTGATCATTGAAACCTTGAAACACATTCCTAAGAATGGTACTGAAGGACAGTTGATTAAAAGACTAAATTGTCAATTGCTAAAGTTCAGTTTCTTTGTGTGTGTGTGTGTGTGTGCACATGTGTGTGTGTGTGTTACTGGAGATTGAACTCAGAGGCATTCTACCTTCAAGATACACCCCCAGCCTGATTTTATTTCTTATTTGGAAACAGAGTCTCGCTAGATTAACGAGTCTCACTAGTTGCTGAGGCTGTCCTTGAACCTGCGATCCTCCTGTCTCAGCTCCCAAGTGCTAGAATTACAGGTGTGAGCCACTACGCCCAGCTTCAGTTTCTTTCTACAGGGTAAGATTGTGTCCAGTCTTTCAATAAATGCTTGACTGTTCACCGTGTGTGCCATCTCTTGACCTAATATTGGACTCAATTTCTTTCTACAGGGTAAGAGTGTGTCCAATATTAAATCAAGCAATGGCACACACGGTGAACAGTCAAGCATTTATTGAATGTCTGTGATATGTAGTTTTAGTCCAAATGTGTGTCCATATTTTACCATCTGTAGAAATGAAAGATCTAAACACAACCCAATATTTCATAATGATCATTCTAATATGGTAGCATTTGGGATGTTTGTAAACATCACAGAAACAGATATAAGAGCCAGAATTCATTTTCAGAAACTTGTGACTCATGCACATGGATTCCAGATTTGTTGCTCTCCAGCACAGGCACACAGAACAGATTTTCCAAGGACGTTCATGGAATGAGGTGTACCTGCTTTTCGAGCAGCATGCTCTCTGGGACACGTGTGGAAGTTGAACAGAAATAAGCTCTCAATGAGTTCATCATTTAAGCAGGGAAAAGGAGCTCATTTTCTAGCCTTCTAGTGCCTTGAAATGTGTGTTCACCCACAAACATACTGAGATCAATAAAGATGGCAGAATGAATATTAATTTCCTATTTAAGTAAGACCTTTCTAGAATATATAAAAGTTGCTTATATATATATAT
Organism: Glis glis; assembly: GCA_004027185.1. Taxonomy (NCBI): domain Eukaryota; kingdom Metazoa; phylum Chordata; class Mammalia; order Rodentia; family Gliridae; genus Glis; species Glis glis. The sequence goes on along the minus strand of PVJS01028367.1, from coordinate 1,007 downwards.
AAAATTGCACAGAATATTGTTAGTGATGTATCTCCCCCAACCACACACTCTCAAATTCCAAAAAGTACCCTCACTAAAATACTTCGAGAAATTAATGAATCTCCTCTAAAACCCACATTTCACCTAAATGGGTAGCAACATAGAAGACTGAGGCTTCCTCAGTATTCAATAAGAATACAGAGTTGTTTGATAAGAGTTCAAACTCCAGCCATACTACATAGTCAGTATTCAGTTTTGACCCACTCTACTGGATCACTCTATGCTTTGCTCTATTTAACATCTGTAAAATGGGAATAATAACATTAGTGCTAAGAGAATGAGGACTGACTCATAACAAGCACTGAAAAGCCATCGTTTCCTTTGCATCTCATGGAGTAAATAAAGGAAAGAATGAACAAATGAAAGAGATGTTATCTGACCCTCCTTTGCTCTCTGACAGGCTCTCTTGTGCAGCTCCTCAGCTTCTAGACAGAGGTGTCGGTTTCGTAATTCAGGGACTCCAGTTTTCCAAGCCCCTTGAGTTATCTCTACCCCCTTCCTTTCCCTCTTCCTATTTTTTGTTCTTGTTTTTGTTTTTGTTTTTGTTTTTGTTTTTGCGGTACCCGGGATTGAACGCAGGGGCGTTCTACCTCCGCGCTACGCCCCCGGCCCTATTTTTTATACTTTATTTTGAAACCGGGTCTCACGAAGTTGCGGAGGGCCTCACTAAGAAGAGAGAGAGAGAGAGAGAAGGAGAGACAGGGAGAGAGTGAGAGAGAGAGAGAGAGAGAGAGAGAGCGCTGAGGCTGGCCCCAAACCCGGATCCTCCGGTCTCCGCCTCCCAAAGTACTGGGATTACAAGCGTGCGCCACCACGCCCGGCTTGTTTTTGTTTTTGGTACTAGGGAATGAACCTAGGGAATTCTACCTCTGGACTACATCCCCAGCCCTATTTTTTTTTTTTTATTTTGAACCAGGGTCTCACTAAGTTGCTGATGCTGGACTCAAACCAGTGACCCTCCTGTCTTA
>PVJS01028366.1:0-25553 GCA_004027185.1 Glis glis | reverse complement strand
CTACCTAGTGAGGCCCTCCGCAACTTCGTGAGACCCGGTTTCAAAATAAAGTATAAAAAATAGGGCCGGGGATGTAGCGCGGAGGTAGAATGCCCCTGGGTTCAATCCCCAGTACCGCAAAAAAAAAAAAAATTATATTTTCTTAAAAATAATAATATATGAAACAAGAATTTAAAATGTAAATATAACTTATTGCTGTGAGTTATTTATTATAATTTTCACTTCAATATCGAGTAAAGCTTAGAAAAATTATAAAATTTTCTGCCGGGCGTGGTGGCGCACGCTTGTAATCCCAGTACTTGGGAGGCTGAGATTGGAGGATCCGGGTTCGTGGCCAGCCTCAGCTACTTAGTGAGGCCCTCTGCAACTTAGTGAGACCCTGTCTCAAAATAAAGAATAAAAAATAGGGCTGGGGGTGTAGCCCAGATGTAGAATGGCCCTGGTTTCAATCCCCAGTACCGAAAAAAAATTTTTTCTTATTTTTATACTTCTTGAATGCTATACAAAGGCAGAAAGTCCCCACTATTATAATGATTCCTAAAATGTTTGAGAATCAAAACATACTAATAAGAACATCTTATCATATAATTTTATTCTATGACTATTATCTTAAGGTAGTCTTATAGAGGGTAAAATTTTTAACATAAAAATAAAATAAAGATGCTGAGAACAATGTACCACTATTATATTTTAAACTACTTACCAGCTATGAATACTTTAAATATTAATCTCACCCAAGCCCTTTTTTCCCCTGTCACACTTTAATAGACTGGTTTTTATTTGTCTGAAGTGGTTTCAATTTCCAATAGTGCATCAAAGTCAATAATAGAAACGGATATACTGCACCCACTTTTAAATCTCCAGAGATATTTTTCCAAATCATTAACCAAGGTGGGCATCTTACCGCTACTTCCACAATTGCTTTTTGCCTAATGACATTTGGTTACTATCCAGCAAAAGGATGCTTCTATAATAACAATAAACTATGGGTCCCAATTGTATATCATTGTGTAGAAAACCACATCTTCATTGACCACAGCCACCACACATTCTCATTTTGACTTCCTTTCTTCCTTTCTGCCGAGAGCAGCAGTTTGTGGTAAACTCATTTTTTCTTACATGTTAATATATTTAGAACTGAATGTTCAAAAATACTGTTCTATATTAACCCAGTTTTTAATAATTTTTAACCAAGCTGGAACACCCCTATGGTTTCGTCTGTTTTAAGAAGTCAGAATAATTTGTTTGGAGTGTCAGGAGAATCTCATATAAAAGAGTCCTTGACTAAAAGTTAAAAGATCCAAATTATAGTCCCTATGTTTGTCCATTTTTTGTTGCTATCACTGAATACCACAGACTGGAGAGTTTATAAAGAATAGATGTTTATTTAGCTCATGGTTCTGGAGGCTGGGAAGTCCCATGTCAAAGTGGAAGCAACTGGTGAGACCCTTCTTGCAGCATCCTCCCAGGGCCGAGGGAATCACATGGCAAGATGGGCAAACGTGTTAGCTCAGCTCTCTTTTACTAAGCCACTAGTGCCACCTCGGGACCCCACCCTCGTGACCTCATCTAATCCTAATGACCTCCCAAAAGGCCTGCTTTCAAATACAACATAGGAATTTGAGGGTTATGTTTTCACTACATGATCTTTGGGGGGGAGCATTTTCAAACTATAGCAATCCCTAATTAAGTAATTAGGAAATCACTTCAGTATGGCAAGTTCTTTTTTTAATTCAAAAATGGATACAAATGCACCTTAAAGGTTTTAGTGGTTAAAAGAAAAGTATAATCATGCTATAATTTTTTTTCTTTTTTAGTGCTAGGGATTGAACCCAGGACCTTCTGCATTCTGGGGGAGCACTCCACCTCTGAGCTGCATTCCCAGAACTTTTTATTTTGAGAGAGGGTCTCAGTAAGTTTCTCAGGCTTTTCTCCAGTTTGCAGTCATCCTGCCTCAGCCTCCTGAGTAGTTTATAGGCATGCACCACCGTGACACACCATGCTATAAATTTTTAAGTCATCTACAAGGTTAAGATATTGCATTTATTATGGATTAAGTTTGAATAAAAAACTAAACAGTCATATAAGGAAAACATTTCAACTCATAAAGGTTACATTTCAGATTACTCTTAGCAATGCTATCTTTTCAGGCTTAACTGTAGGGCAAATGCTGTTTGAAGAGCACCAACATGTCCATCTGCTCTTTAAACATGACTCCCACTGACTTGTATAGAATGTAGTGCCCTCTGGAGTTTCTTAACAAGAGGAGAGAACCTCCACAGTGTAGAGCAGTGGTTCTCAATGTGTGCCCCTAGTCGGGAACATCAGAATCACCTGGAAACTTAAGAAATGCGATTTCTTGAGCCTAGCCCCAAATCTACATAATCGGAAGCTATGAAGCCAGTGCTCATTCATTGCTTTTGCTACATACTCCAGCTCACTCTGATATGTACTCACATCTAAGACTGGTCTACATAGGCACCTGCAATGGGTCAGAAAGTACGCCTGTTAGGCTTTGTGAGTCATATGGTCTCTGAAGCAGCCATGGATAATATGCAAATGATTGGATATGGCTCTGTTACAATTAAACGTTATTTATAAAAACAGGTTGTAGGCTAAATTTGACACTCAGGTTACAGTTTATCAATTCCTGGGTTTAGAGAAACCATTTTGTGTTTATGTGACTAGTTCTCTTTCATCTGCTATTGAGCCCTTATTAGGATGTAAAAGCACCTTATAAAGCCACCCAAAATACAACTACTAAAGAAAATGAAGAAAGGAACATGAATCCTTGACATACAGAGGACAGACCTGAGGAACAGACCACATGGGGTGGGCACTTTGAGTTTGTAGGACGAGCAACAGCTGACTGAATAATGATGGTTTCGCCTAAGTCCAGCCCTGCCTTGGTGAGAACAGTATTACACATGTGAGGATGAGAGGTTTACAATTTTATTTAGCCTGTGGTATCTAAATTATCCTAATTAAGGGATAAAAAGAACACAGTTTGTTGAGATGTAAGATGTGTTTTACAGTTATGGTAGAATAATTATTGATGCTCTTCTATTTAGAGGTATTCATTAAATTGTTGTTTAGATTTAACAACAAACATTGCTTTGGAATGAACTTCCATAAACAATGTAAAGATCCTTTTAAGTTGGAATTATTTTAAGGTCATTTATACTCACATTGCTTATCCAGTAAGATCTGATGGATCCTTACTTTTCCTTCTGCATAAACAAAATAACCCAAACCCATTAATGCCACAGAGGTAAGTCATGGCCAAATCCAAAAAAAAACCAGTCTCCAGATTTCCTAATTCTTTTTAGTTCTGTGCATTTTATAGTGACATTTTGAAAGATGGTACCTACACTTTTTGGGATGGGCCTATTAATGTCTAGGAAATGGTCAAGGATAAAAACTAATAAACAAAACAGAGCTAGCTTTTTGCTGTTTTTTTCCTTTGCTATTTGGGGCTGGAGTGGTGTGGGGATAGAAGATTTGAGCCAGGAATAGGGTAAAATATCCAACATTTTAAGTTAATTGTCAATGACTCCCAAACTTGACACCAGAGGAACACAATCAGGATTGAAAAAGTAATCATAGTGCCAGCTGTGTTTGTTGTGACATAAATTTTATCCATTAAAAAGAACTTGAATATATATCACTTTTTTTCAAACACTAACATGTATGTTATTATAGGAGAACTTATAATAATACATGAAAGTAAAACTGTCTTGCATAATTATCTCAAAATCCTTAAGTAGGTTTACCTCTTCCATGAAGTAATTACATCATCATTAAAATTGTCTTGGAGACATTATTTAAAATTTTGTGATGTGAGCAAAAATAATTTGATAATAGCTTGATACTTTGAAATATAAACTAGATGAGATTGTACAGTTAAAAACTACTCGGTAAGTTAAAATCTATAAACAAATTGTGTCTACTAACAAAGTTAAATGACTGTTTACTCCATTGTCTTGTCAGGTTAATGTACACTTTTGGGTACATTTTAAAATTCACCAGATGCTAGTTTATCACTTCTATTTGATGGAATATGCAACTATGAACACAGTTCTCTAAAACAGTGGACTTGGAAATGCTTATGCAGAAATTTTCAACCCCTGATATAACTTATTTTCTGTGTAAAATAGGGCTCAAGTCTATATGAACAATAACATGAACTTGGTTTACATTTATATAAATATAACCCAATTTTGGATTATAACTTTAGATTGATCATCTATAACTAAAAAAAAAAACAAATAGCCATTAGGTATAAATATTCTGACAAGTAACATAAATAGTAAACTATTAATAAAAAATTCACATTTGGACAGAGAAGGAGTCTTTAGTGAAGAGTAATTGATAGAAAATGTTTAGAACAGAAGTAAACTCTGACTTCTCAACTCAGAGCCTTACAGCTGAGAAGTAGATTGAATTGACTGTGGTCATTGTGCAAAGCCTCTGGCCTTGTTTGACTAGCAATAGTTTTGAGTCATGTTCTACCTTAAAGAACATGACAAGGTCACAAACAAAATACTGGCACTCATCCAAGCCTTATGTTTCCAATTTCCAACAGATATTAATCTTCAGGCTTTAGGAACAAGAAATTGGAATTCTTGGAATTGCTGAGAGTAGGAGTTATTCTTTGGTTTTTGTTTTACCTTGTATTCATGTTTTAAGTATTATTGAATTGACTGAATAATAAACTGAAGCAATTTTATGTGTTAGAGTTAAACTAGACATTTCAGAATTTTTTAATATAAAATAAAAAATGAATAATGAATGTATATTTTTTATTATATAACAATGTACTATAATAATAGAAATTTAAATATGTTAAAATTTATATCTATCTGCAAGATATTTGATAATTTATAAAATAAATAGGCTTCCTCACTAATTATTAATGCATATTAATTATATTATTAATCATTAGTAAAAAAACATGCCAAATAAAAATTATTTAAACATTGAGTGTAATTCAAATATTTAGTATTTCCAAGTTATAATTATTAAAATATTTAAAAACACACAAAGAATTGATTTCCCCACCTAAAAGTATAGATAATTGTTTCAAAAGCAATTCTTCAGATGTTGAAACTTTTATATTTTGTATTGACATTTGTCAAATTACTGCAAGTGCTTCTAAAAGCATTTTCTACTTGGACATTAGGATACATGTTGCTTCATTTAAGCCCCTTTCTTTTAAATTTTATAACTGATACATAAAAAGATAAAAAATTGTACATATTAATGGAGTATCAGGTAATGTTTGGAAACATAGACATTGTATAATGTTTAATGCAGGTTTAAAATATTTATCACCTTAAATATTTATATTTTCTTTATAGTAAAAACATTGAAATACTCTATTGTAGCTTTTTCAAATGCGTGGTACATTATTGCTATCTATATTTCCCCTACCACGCAGAACTTTTCACTCCTATCTAACTGTAATTTAATACCCATTGATCAACCTTTACAATCCCTCCTTCTCTATACTCTCCCTAGCCCATGGTAACCACCATTCTACTCTTAATTACTTCTTCCCCTCCTCTTCTTCCTCCTCCATTTTTTTCATCTTTGTGGTACTGGAGATTGAACTTAAGGGTGTTCTATCTATGAGCTATACTCTCAGCCCTATTTTTTAAATTTGGAGGTACGTTCTCACTAAGTTACCATGTGTTGGCCTCAAACCTGTGATCCTTTTGTCTCAGCCTACCAAGTACTGGGATTACAAGTGTGTGCCAACACACTCAATTTAATCTTTTTTTGGGGGGGGATACTGGGGATTGAACCCAGGGGCTTCTTCTTCTGAGCTACACCTCCAGTCCTATTTTTTATTCTTTTATTTTGAAACAGGGTCTCATTAAGTTGTTGGGGGCCTCACTAAGTAGCTGATTCTGGCCACGAACCCGGATCCTCCAGTCTCAGCCTCCCAAGTATTGGGATCACAAGTGTGTGCCACCATGCCCGGCTCAGCTTAATATTAACTTCTATAAAATCAATGTTTTTAGATTCCACATATGAGTAACCACATGTGGTACTTGTCTTTCTGTGCCTGGCTTATTTCACTTAACATCATGATCTCCAGTTCTACTGATGTTGTAAATGGCAGGATTTCATTCTTTTTATGTCTGGATAGTTGTTCCATTGTGTATATGTTCTATATTTCCTTTATTCATTAATAAGGTGATGGATACTTAAAGAGCTGTTTCCATTTCTTGATTATTGTGAATAATAATTCAATGAACATGGGAATGCAGATATCGCCTCAACATACTGGCTTCATTTCCTTTTGATATATATCCTGTAGTGAGATTGCTAGATCATATGCTAGTTCTATTTCTAATTTTTTGAGGAACCTCCATATTGTTTTCCATAATGCCCATACTAACTTTCATTCTTACCAACATAGTGCAGGGTAGAATAGCTATTAACAATAATGTTAAAGATATTATTAAATACTATTATTATATTATATTATAAAATAATATTATAAAATAATATTGTTAAATAATTTTGTAAAATAATATTAAAGATATTATTGTTAATAGCTATTCTACCTGTGGTGTGATGACAATATATCATTGCAGTTTGGTTTTGCATTCCCCTGATGATTAGTGATATTGAGCATTTTTTTCACATACCAGTTGATCACCTGTATGTTTTATTTGAGGCATGTCTGTTTAGATCTATTGTCCATACTTAATCAGGTTATTTGTTTATTTGCTATTTAGCACTTAAGAATCTTCTATTTTGTTGATATCAACCCTTTGTCAGATGTATAGTTCGCAAATATTTTCTTGCATTCCATAGGTGTTTTTGTGCATTCTGTTAATTGTTCCCTTGCTGTGTAGAAACTTTTTAATTTGGTGTAATCCCATTTGTCTATTTTTTACTTTATTTTCTACGTTTTAGGCATCTGGTTCAAAATTCCTTGCTCATTCCAATATTCTAAAGCATTCCCCATATATTTTCTTCTAGTAGTTTCATGTTTTACATTTAAGTCTTTAATTCATTTTGAGTTAATCTTTGTAACTAGTACGAGATAAGAGTCTAGGTTCATTCTTCTACATGTGGATTTCTAATTTTCCCAGCACCATTTATTGAAAAGATTATCCTTTTGCAAATGTGTGTTCTTAGCATCTTTGTTGAAAATCAATTGGATGTCGATGTGGGTGCTTATTTCTAGGTACTCTATTCTGTTCCATTGACCTATGTGTCTGTTTTTATGTCAATACCATGCTGTTTTGATTACTAAAGCTTGGTAGTATACTTTGAAGTCAATTAGTGTAATGTCTCTTGCTTAGTTCTTTTTGCTCAAGTTGGTTTTGGGTTGTCAGAGATTTTTGTGGCACCATATTAATTTTAGAATTGTTGTTTTCTAGTTTTTTGAAGAACATCATTGGTATTTTGATAGAGATTTCATTGAATTTGTAAATTACTTTGGGTAGATGTAGGTTTTTCTTTTTTAATAATGAAAACTTATTTTTTTCTTTGCTTAAACTTGGTTTTGATGTTGAAATAAACATTACTTTTGCTAATTGAGAGTTTAGATCTGTTTTGGATTTCACATTGGAGATTCTATGGCATTCATATCTTCTTCTCTTTGTATTTCTTTTACTAAAAATTTCTAAAGAAACATAATCTATTGAAAATACCAAAACAATGGAAATTACCAGTGCACATTATTGGAGAGTATTAACAAGGTTATTACTGAAGAATATTATCAAGGTTAACAGCAACAGTGATATTGGTTGTATTTTAATAACTTATTTTAAAGTGATTATTTCTTAGAATAGCACTCATATTATTTGTATAAAGTGTACTTTGTCTATTAACTTACTAACCTACTAATATGAATTTTATTTTAAAGTATGGCATATTGTGAGCAGCCAAGATGGCCAATAACAAACACTTGTGACATGGCAATAACCACGTGACTCTGACTTATTAGACTTTGACCTTCTCTGGTCTATGTGCTCTTGACTTGGTTCCAGGAAATGTCAGCTGTAACCTTTGATTCTGACTGTCAGGGTGTCTTACTTTTGCTTTTAACTTGATGTCAGTGGATTCCTTCACACAAATAACATTTCTGTGCTAATTTTATGCTTCAGTTCTCACAGAAGGATTATAATACATTTTGCATTTTTTCCTAATTTCTTCTTTGATAATTCTCAGCCTTCAAGATTTGGAAAAAATGTATAAATTTCCCAGGAAAGGTTGGGAAGGAGTCCCATATGGAGATAGTATCACAATGAATAATCATTGTAGTTCCTGTCTCGGTATTTGCATGAAGAGTGCAAACTTTATGTTTCCAAACTTATGTCCCACAGAGCAAGGAAAAGTGGCACTGATAGGATTCCTGCATTGTTAATACAAAATAAGGCACCAATTGCCACCAATAAGATACCCCTAGATTAGACTCAAAAATAATAGGCATCCAATCACTTACTCTATGTCCAGTGGCATATTATTTGGGAAAGAGTAAATTGTTTATGAAAGGGTCAGCAATGAGATGAGGAGGTAAATCGATCAATGGTGACAGGATCTGTGAACAAAAGCTATATCCAGTAAGTGGGGAAGAGATTCTAATACTGTTCAATAAGAAACATGTGATTTCTTTTATTTTCAACCTATATCACTTAACCAGAGTGCCAATGTAATGATTTATGTGTCCAAAATACAACATACATGGTGAATGGTAAAATTAGTGCCAAGAAGTACAATTCAACAGGAATGTAAGCTCCCTTAAATTCCATGACCATCCCTTACAGGAGTGTATGTGTGTGTGTGTCTGTCTGCATGCATGAACAATATGTATGTATGTATCTAGAATTGGTAAATTGGTAGATGCCTTCCTGACCTAGTTGATTATAAAATTTTATTAAAGCATTATATAATTTGCTTGACTGTGCATTTATTTTGAAAGAGTATCATTAAATACTTTTCCCACTTGTATCTAAACTTTTGCCTACATTTAAATAAGTAATATTAAAATTGCTACCAAAGTGCAAAACACCAAGGAAACAAATAAAAACCATTAAAAGATGGATCATCAAAATGAGAGAGATGAAAGCAAAATGCACGTCTTAGAGAATGATGTAAACTTTATTCTTTGTTATCTTATATATGATAGTGAAAACACTTCATTCAAATTTTCTGTTTCTTTTAACATCAAAAACATTGACAGTACACAACTTTCTACTGGAGGAAATGAAAGGCTAAGTTTAAATAAACATCTATGCACTGAACTCTTTGATCCATGTGACACTGTGAATTCCAGAGGTGATTCAAGGATTAATACTGTCATTTGGCATATTTTTCTCAAAGAATTCAAGTTTTAGGGAGGGCAAACTTAGTTACCACGTTTTTAACATATGTTCTTTTGAAGAGCAGCTGTTCTACAGCTTTGTAAAGCAAAAAACACAAGACTAATATGGGATCTAAAGCAAACACAGGGGTGGTCAAACAGTCGGTTACATGTCTGTTACAGCAGTGTGGGCAATCTTCCAGTCCGTCAGCACGATGGTGCCCATTTCCACAGTGAGCATCAGTGAGAAACATGCCTTCCATGTCAGTTACAGGCTTTGGCTTAAACTATGCGAATAGGAAGATTCTCCAACTCAAAGATGAATTTTAAAAACAGCTTGTATTTGAGAAATTAGGAGTTTTAATATTTCCTATATTTCCTACAAATATCACCATAAGCTTAAAAGCTAGCATTATGAATAAACCAATCACTGGAAATTTTCTGAAAGTTAACAGAAAAATAAACATTATTTCATTTTTGGAATTTAAAGAACTGGAAAATAGCAACTTTTAATTTATTTAATTGAAATTCTTATTTTACTTCCCCTGTATATTTAAGTATAAAGATGATTGCCAACTTTGCCGGCTACTCCTGCACTGAGATGGTGAATGTGTTGCCTCATGGTGGCAAGTCATTACAATGGTCTCTATTATAGTGGTAGGGATTTGCAGATGAGAAAATTTCACAACATTTTGGGTCTAATCAAAAATTGACTCCAATTAATATTTCCTCCAAGGCAAGAGAGATAATTCCACTGAGACATGTACCTTCTTTCACTCAAAGGTAATTATCAAGCTCCAGGAATGATTGGCTTAATAAAATTTCTAGTGATTATATACACAGGATGTGTAATATAAATCAGAAGACTGAACATTCCTTATAAATACTGCCAATACTTAAATACTTGTAATATATATATATATGTAATATATGTATATGTAATATATATATATATATATATATATATCCATACCTACCTTCAGATTTACCTACCACATGTTTCAGTTAAAAATTTTACAAATACATCTATATATATTTTGTTTTAAAAATACATTCTTTTGGAAAATAATATGTGTAAGCATAAACAGGTTATTAATCAATATGATATATATTGTTGAAATGTAATAATTAAACATGGTTTATATATAAATATTTCTATTCAAATATAGCCTACATTTCATACAACTTTCTGCATTGGGTTCTTCATTAATATAATTTGATTCTTGAAAATCTTTTCTATTTAGACTCACTGGAAGGAGCTTTTGACCTACTGGGAGAGTTACTAAAATAGATTCCTATAAGGAGAAAAAAATAGAAGGGAATATTTTCTATTCATACTAATCCTGAAAATGTTCCAGGTCACTGACCCACACTGATAGGGTGTACATTAAACTCCACCTATCGTTTCATGATACATTTAATTTCTGGATACTAAATCTTAAAATGTTCCAGTTGTAACCTAATACGTTGTTTTTTCATCTTTCAAGGGGAAAGAAGATACCGTGCAATTCAAGCTCTTTGAACACAAAAATGGAAATATTGAAAGATGTATATTGCTTAATATCTTTGACAAACTTTAAGTGCCTATGTGAAATTAAATATAATGGTAGATCTCTGCTGCTTACCTTTCCTTAAAAGCAAGACCAAATCATGCATTTTATTTTTATGGGGTTGGTAAATAACCAGAGAAAAACTTTAGATTACTGACAACACAAAGGTTGTTTCAACTTAGTTTTAAACTAGGTTCATTTCTGAAAAATCATTCTTTGTTCATTAATTTCTGTCCATGTGCACTCTCTAGGTATTATGTCAAAGCATTTCAGTCCAATGTCTTTAATGAAGATTTGATTGGGAAGAATTATGCATTTTCATTTACTAACTTAGATATTGTGATATGGACAAATTAGTATGCCAAATCTTTTTAGGACTTTAATGAGCACATTTTAAAAGATTAGTAACACCTCTTCAAATAACACAACTTCTCAACTCTGCTGTAAGGGAATCACATGAGCACTTGACTCGAGTAAGATTTTAAGAAGAAAAACAAACTTCATATAACTTAAGCACATTAGTTGAAAGCTGGAAGGATGTTTTAATGCTTCTCCTAAGCCACCAAGTTCCATTACCTGAATCCCATCAACATAATCCTTTCTAAGAAAGAAAAGAATGAATCAAATGGAAAAGATTTGTAATTGAATTATCGTCAGTCTCAGGGCCAATTAGAAACATTTTTTATCAGCACACATAGATATAACCTTGACTTGTTCTAATTACTCCATCAACTCATATAATAAGAAATTTGAGAACATTTTCACTGTGTTGTAAATTGAAAAGTGTTCATATTGTTGATAGCATGTGTACCACCCGTACATGAATAGATGGCAGGGAGGAAAGAAAGAATGGCATTTATGATCGGATAAAGTGTTTGGACATAAAACATTTCCATTAGTGAGTAAAGAAGGTCATTTCTTTGCATAGAAAGAATTATAATTCTATTCCTGTCTAAGCCATATCCTTCTCAGCTATTACAGTCTCCAGTCAGTTGTGCTGTTTGATTAAAAATGAATGTGGTACATAGTTTGTGTTAAAGTAGACCTAAAGCACAATACATATGATTGGCATGATTTTCCATACAACAGATGATAGTAAAACCAGATATTGGAATTGCTGGAATATGTGTATTTCAATCTGATTTCTGAGTAGTCAAAATGTTCTTAAATGTCAAAGTTCATTTCAGGAATATAATTGAATATAAAAGAAAGCATGCTCAGTTCTCTATTCTTTTTTTTTTTTTCAGTACCTGGGATTGAACCCAACGGCATTCTACCCCGGAGCTACACCCCTGGCCCTATTTTTTATCCTTTATTTTGAAACCGGGTCTCACAAAGTTGCGGAGGGCCTCACTAGTTAGCTGAGGCTGGATGCAAACCCGGATCCTCCAATCTCAGCCTCCCAAGTACTGGGACTACAAGCATGTGCCACCACACCCGGCTCTCAGTTCTCCATTCTGATACTCTGTGTTAAGAGAGAAACAACCCTCTTATCTTGTTTATTAGAAGTCTTGATAAACAAATACACTAATTTCTCCTGAAAGGTACTCTTAAATATTAGACAGAAAATGATACTTTGCTACCCAGATTATTGTTTGAATTTGGGTTATGATCTCCATACCCTTTACATATGATATGTATTTCATAACTGCATTTTAAGAAGTAACAAGTTCTTAAAGACCAGAACTCTGGGCTGAAGAAACCTTCCATGTGTAAATAAGAAATGCAGTGGGTTTGGTAATAATATGTTAATCCAATTTTAATAATTTTAATGAAGCAAAGCTTTTTTAAACTTTAAGGTAAAGTTACGATAAGCACCTTTTAACATTAATCTGATTATTTGGTGGACCCCCCATCATAGGGTTTGATTCTATTATTTTTGTGCTTCTTTTTATTCTAGGTATATAATTGTAAATAGCTTTATATTGCTATGTATCCCACACAATTTTATGTATTCCAATCAATTAAACACTTACTGAATACCTAGTAGAGACTAGACATTATTATAGATGAAGTCTAGATAAAAAAATACATAAAGAAGACATGGTCTCTGAAGTCAAGCAGTTTTTACTGTATACATGTTTATTCAAATATCTCAATGTAGAAAAAAACTATGGAGCAGAATAATATCTAGAACATAATGAATATTCAACAAATGCTTATAAAATGTGAAGTTTGAAGGAATATGTGAGTTTTTCTAATTTTTATGAGTAAATTTACTCTATTTTAAAAATACTACAATTATATGTTACATGATGTTTTTCATTATTCGACTCTCTAATGTATAAATTTCCTACTTATATATTTCAAATGGAAGAAATATTTGTCATGAAAATAATACATTTCCTTTCTTGACAAAATGTCTATTTGATTATTTTGAGATAAAATAAATCCAAGGTGGAAGGGGAATTTTATAGTTTTCAAAATACATGCTATGTTCCCAATTTAATGGTTAAGATAAAAGAATCATTTAAAGTGCTTTTTGCATAAACCTTTAGTCTATGTAATTTTTAGAGTCATTGAAAGAGTTAGTCATAGAGCTATAAAAAAGTATCTCTGGTGTAAACATACTGTGACTGTACTTTCCAATCATAAATTAGAAGAGTTATTCTTGGCATAAGAATTTAACTATATAACTTCTGCCTTTTTGTAAGTTGAATGAATTACATTATCAAAGTTTGAATAAAAAAAATAGAAAACCTACAGGTTGGTTCCTATTTTTAGTAACACATATTTCTAGACTATTAGCAATTATATTCATGATTGGTGTGGTCTACCATTTTTGCTAGTCATCTGTGTAGACTGTACAGCACTCTCTCAGCAATTTGCTACCATGTTTGCACATACTAACTGGTTAAGGGTGGGAACAATAGCAAGCACTTCCCAATTTCTCCTGTGAATTTGCAATTGAGAGATTGTAATTCTAGGTCCTGGCTTTTTTGTTTCTAGGGATTCTCAATCATGTAAGAAGAAGAAAAAAAAACATATATTCTTACTGGTGCAGGCTATTTCCAAGAACATTTATGTCACATACCATTTCTTGATGTCATTTCTTTGTACATGATTATCACATATACTAATTATGAAATATGACTTTGTACTTTGCCCCTGGAGTGAATAACAGATTACCCAGATATATAAAAGTGTAATACCTCTTTTCAAACTATCACCAAAAGAGTGGTTATTTGGGCATAGATAAACAATATGGTTAGAATTTAAACTTAGGTTAAATGCTGTACTGTTCATGAATTAGGAGGGCAAATTTTCAATTAATTGTCTGAAATGGCAACAAACAAATAAAATAGAAAAAAAAGCATTTTGTCTTATAAGTTTATTGTAATTTTATGTATTTATTTCTATTTACATTATAATATTGATCTCAAAGAACTTAAGAAACTGAAGAAAAATATGTCAAACATAGCTAATGCAAATAGTTTTGCTTGGATGCTAAGAATGAAACAGGTGGCATTTTGGCTAGTAAGAAAGAAATAGCTAAAAATCTTAATTTTCAATGCCTTCCAAAACATAAAATTTGCTGTCTTTCCTTTTAATCTTTTCATTCACAATGCTCTTTTCTGAACATTCTTAGTGCAAAAGTTTAAAATGTCATGTGCCTTTTGAACATTGAAACATTAGCAGAATAACATTTTTAAGATATCCAGAAAGGGCATTTGTGACTGGTATTTTAAAATTATTAATAATTATATAGTAGCATTTGCTACTAATGTCTTAATGTCCCAAAGTTTCCCTAAGTACTTGCAAGAAAACTTAAGAAAAATCACGAACTAGGAGAAATATATTTTCTAACCAGTAGAACATCAACATGCCACTTTTATCTTCTCTACTGCCAAACCATAGTAAGGTAAAAATGCCTTACTACGGGAAAATCTTACCTGATGTTTAGATGCTATCTATCTGTAGCTAAGGCATTAATATTTTATATATTTACATAAATTTAATGCCTTAGACATAAGGCATTAAATATATGTAAATATATATATGAATTTCTTACTAATAAAAAACATGCAATTTATTGAAAATTCTTATTTTTATAATTGTTTTATACTTAAGCATGGTTTTCCAATTTATAATTATTTCAGTTTTTCTTCTTTTTCCATTAAAGATGCGCTTTAACATTCCCAGTGTGAACTACATTATGATGTGAGACTATAATGCACCAACAAAGGTATTAAAATATATTAAAAAAACAAAAGAACACAAACATAGTGAATGAGAAGACATGTAACAGCAATGGCTTCATATTCGTGTGGTTCTCTAGAAAATACAGAATGTTTTCAAAACAAACAAAAAATTGAAGCCCAAGTTATGTCTACATTGATTAAGTCTTCATTATTAGTACAAATGTTTTACAAACTCTCAAGATGAATACATTATGTGGCACAGAGATCTGGCTTTTGTTTTGATGGATGAAATATAACAGTTAAATACAGTATAAATAGTATCACTCATTTCAATTTTATTGTTTGGGGTTGGAAAATAAATCCTTTCTACTCAGAAACAACTGTTGCAAATATGTAAATTTTAGATAGTAAACAATATTCCTTGAAATAGTTTACTTAACTCCAAAAAGCATACTGGGATACCTCCTTTAATTCAATTATACATTATACATTTCACACAATTAAAATTTTACTTTGTAAAGAAGGCAACTAAATATCTCTGTGTTTTGGTGAAGGGTATTATGGTCATTTTTCTCTAAACTTTCAGATGTCAGGGAATAATACTTGGATTTTAAATAGACATTTTATTTCTTCAGAATGCAAGCTTCTGATTTCAGATTTAGTCAGAAAAGATATACACATAAATCTATATGAGCAGAAGAGATAAGTAGATCATAAAAAGTCCACACACATCATAACCCTGCACATCTAACACATAGATAAGGACAGTTACAGATTATTATGGCATGGATAGCTTGATAATCTATGGTGAATCTATGATAAATTTCAAACTGTAGCAAATACAATGACTCATTTTTTTAAAGAAACAAACCACAAAGGTATAAATTTACCCTGAGTTTTGTGTCACTAAAAAACTGAATAGTTCAAACATTATGTGACATGCTTTAAATTGCTCTTATGAAAGGCACTATAGAAATGTCACCCTATTATAATCTACTGTATTTAAGAATTAACTGCAGCGGTACAGCCACGGGATATGAATATGTACTGATGTGATCAACCCCATCCATTACTCACCAGAAGTTAATACAAGGCACACTTTAGAAAAGAATCCATAAGACAAAGAGATAAACACATTGTTAAAAGAAGTGCATTTAATATCAGGATTTCTTTTTATTAATTCTAACAGACCCTCATACTATAGTATTTTCTCTTTAATAATAGGAGCCTTTCATTTAAATGATGCAATCAGTATGCCACAAGCGGGTTCTTTCTTTGGTGGGAGGAGTTAGCAGCTCCAACATTCAATTGACCTGTTTCCAAATAATCTACAGGAAAAAAATGAAGATTAAGTCCTCTAACAAGAGCAGTTTTCACAGCCTCGCATACAAAGAGAAGGATTCGGTAAAAAGATGAGAGGGCAAGCCGCATTGTGCTGGCCCACTTAAATCTTATTTCCAATTCACTAAATGTGTTATTTGACTTGGCAAGTGAGCTAGTGTGTGCATTAGGTCAGCAGGGAGCCTAATCAAGGAGATGCCAAGTTTACTGCAGCCACTCTGAGCTGCATTAGCCTCAACTAGTGACCTAAGCAAAGTGGGTGGTTGAACCCCAAAGAGAATAGCATTAACTTTTGCTTGAAGTTCAGCCTGATTTGAAGTCTCCTTTTGTGCCTTATTCCAAAAAAAAAAAAAAAGCAAAAAGCATTTAACAGAATTGAATCTAACAGAATTGAATCTAGTGTGCTCAGCACCATCTTCACATGCAAGGCTTCATAGAAGCTTGCCTCCATTAATGCTGACACATGCAAAAGAAATGAAAAGCATTAACTCAGCTGAGGCACTTGATTTTGCAGCTGCAGAACAATTCACTTTGTAACTCAGTGACTCAGATGGGGGTTTTCCACCCAGATAAACTGCTAATTTGCTAATTGATACAAAAAGTATTTTCAAATATTAAATAAATTGCAAATAAAGCAAAAAAGGACACTAAATTACAAGGATGCAGGAAAGCTACATAGTGAAGCTGAACATTTTGAAGAAATAAAGCATTAATGGACACATTTTTCCAAAACCTCTTTTACCTTGCACCCAGCATCTAGTAACCACCCATTCCTAGTTGCAAATAATAGATTGCATTTACAGTGAACTCTTCCATAACATTTTGTACAAAGTATAATGCAAACATTTGCAGTTTAAAAAAAAAACATAGTTGTTATATAATAAATCCAAGCAATAGATGTATCTTTACCAACATTTGTTCTCAATTTTGTTTCCCAAATTTAAACTTGATATCATGTTTATAGATTCAAAGACGCCTAGTAATGACAGTTTTTACACACTGTTTAGAAACACTTTGAAATCTAACTTTAATTCCAGGATGTTGGACTTGGAAATACTCACACAGCAAATATTTGTTAAGATACCAGCATTGCACAGTTATCAAAGCTCAAAACAAGATTATTTTATTGGTACTTCTGTAAGGGTTATAAAACTTTCCTCTTTCTTAGGCAGAATGTAAGATGAAGTGGTTTTTTTCTCCATCTTTCATTTCCACTGTTTGTTCCTCTGTCTTCCTCAAATATGAAAAAAAGCCAATGCATCATCACCTACTAGAAATTGCAATCAAGATCAACAAGGAATAGCACCCTTCCCGTAGATCTCCTTTGTATTTAAGTGATGAGGTGAGTCTAGAAAATTCTGATACCCCATGTAGCAAGATGTTCCAGGTTGCAAAACTATTTTACTGAGAAAAATTTCAAAGCACCATTAAATGTCATAGCAATTTATACTTTCAGGTAGTATATCTGCCTTTATATCACATATTTTTAGAAAAAGTGACTTAAAACAATCCAAATAGTTTTTTTAGAAGTAAGATACTTAAATAATTGGCACTGGCATTGCCTTTTTAACTCTGGGATTCCAAAACATTTTCCAAACATTAATTGCAATGGGACCCCAGTGAGGTCGATATTATCATACCTATTTTCCAGCACGATGAGCAGGGAACACGGGGCCCATTGCTTGCCTTGCCCCATGCCCTTCAGAGCTTGCCCAAGCTCAGAGCTCCCTTAAAAACCACTGGATTGGCTCCATGGGAGCACAGAAGAAAATGAGAAATGGGCTCTTGGAGATTTAAGGGATTTTGTGAGGTCGTGAGCAAGTGAGCTGTAGCTAAAAGTCAAAGCTGGAAATCTAAGGTTCCTTATTCGGTGGTTAGATATATTTCCTCGTTAAGATAATTCATGTAGAATATCAGGCGTGCAGGAATACTCTGTTAAGAAATGGAATCTGTTGCTGCACATTTTTGAATAACTTTTTTCATAGCAAAAATGTCTCCCTTTGATTTGAATAAAAATAAATGACTGGATTTTCACAGGCAGCATGCATAGGAGACCAGCAAGGGCCAGCAGCGAATTTCCACATTGACTTTTAAAAACTGCGAAAGAGATGCTAACAGCCTAATTTGTAGTACAGACTAGATTCAGCTCCTGTATCAGGTGGTGTAATAAAGAAGAGCCATATACAGAAGGTGAAATGAGGGGTTAAAAGTCACACCAAACATGCTGCAAAGACCTGTGGGCATCCCAACCTTTTTTCTTTAATTGGGAGGAGAAGAGCTTTTGCAAAAGAGTAAGTTCCACAATGTAGGCCGGTAGCCCAACTGGGAAATACTCTTGATTTGAACAGTGTGCAGCAGATCTATTCTGAACTCTTTATATAGAACTTCTTTCAATACTGGGACACATATTTTAAGATAAAAAGGGTATTTTACTAATTTTTTTAATGAAGCTTTGACTGCAAGCGATAGTTGGAGTTGGTAATCATCAGCCGGTTCCTTTCCCTTCTGCTCTGCAGGAACGAGGGCACTTTCACAGCTGGTTGTCAGCACAGCTCTTATTACTAACACCAATTATTGATTTTTAAAAGGCCTCCACTATTAGTATCCTGCTACATCTCTTCATGTACAATATGTGTTTTAAAAATTCCTTTTTAAAAAATATAAAATCTGAGTCTAGTCTTTCTATCATCACTGTGCTTGCTTGCTCTTTACATTTCATCTTAAACCTTTACAGGAAAGCAAACCAGGAATCCTTTTTTTTTTTCTTTAACTTCTGGGCTAATATAGAAGCAGAGAGGTTTTGCCCATATGATCTCTCTGGCAGGTATCATGTTAGGAGAAAGCAAATGGTGGGTAGTGAGGGAAGAATAAAAGAACACAATTAAAAGGTTTAGGTTCTTCTATCCCCCTTTCCCTGCCTTTATTTCATGCTATCCCAATCTGTCCTAAAGCCTATCATAAAAACCCACCCAGCCTCATTCCTACTAGGCTGCCTGCTTTAGCATAGGCCTTCACCCCAAATTGGACTTTTCTCTTTTCTTTGCAAGTTCCCAATGATGGTTCATTCTAGGAAGTCTTTCAAAAGACACTATTCAGACTTTAGTCACTCTAGCCATTTATATATTCCTCAAATAATAAGCAGTTAAGAGAATATATTTTGCAATAGCTAGCAAGTATAGTAGCATACAAATTGGGTGGCTTAACAACAGAAATTCAGTATCTCAGTTCTGGAGGCCAGAAGTCTAAGATGAAGGTGTCAGCAGGGTTGATTTCTTTTGAGTGATGTGAGGGAGAATCTGTTCCATGCTTTTCTCCTGGCTTCTGTTAGTTTGCTGGCAGTCATTGGCATTACTTGGCTTATAAATGCATCTCCAGGTATCAGTCTTCATGTGCACATTGCATTCTCCCTGTGTGTTTGTCTGTGTCTGTGTCTGTGTCTAAATTTCTCCCTTTTAAAAGAACACAGTCATATTGGATTAGGGCCCACCCTAATGACTTCATCTTAACTTGATCATTGACCAAGACTCTACTTCCAAAGAAGGCCACATTCCTAGGTAGTAGGGACTAGGACTTCAATGTCTTTATGGGGAATACAATTCAAATAATAAAAGTAAGTTTTGTAGCGGGACATGGTGGCTCACGCCTATAATCTCAGCACTTGGGAGGCTGAGATAGGAGAATCACAGGTTCTAGGTCAGCCTGGGTAACTTAGCCTTCGTGCGAAGTCGCACTTAGTGCGACCCTGTTTCAAACTAAAAAATAAAATAGGGCTTGCAGTGTGGCTCAGAGGTAGAATGCCCCTGAGTTCAATCCCCAGTACCACAGACACATGCAAAATTTTGGTTAAATATATTTATATACACGTCATTAGCAGCAAGTCAATGCCAGTGCTACAGCAAAGAAAAAACTAACACTTTAGTTAATTACTCTCTATATGGGTAGTTTTTAGGTAACAAAGTCAGGACTGGCAAATGAAATAACATTTTAATTTCTTGAGAATCCTAGAAATTTGCAAATCACAAAGTTTATTTAATCCATCATTAACATGTGCTAAATAGATGCCTAAAGTATGACCCTCACTCTGACAGATGTTTTTCAGTGGCGCAGATCCAACATAAAACAGAATGTGCATCTTCTTTAGCAACCACTGAGTGCCAGGTATGCTAGTACTCCTGAGCATTAGAATTCTAAAGGTAAATAAGAAGTGCTTTTTATCTTCCAACAGTCTAGTTGGGAGTGAAGCATAAACAAACCATTGAAATTTAGAAGGCACCATCAAGGAAAGCCATATATGTGGAAAAAGAAAACCCAGGGGTCTATTGAGTCGCGTAGTAGCCTCATAGTAGTGGTGGAAGGTTTGGAAGGGAAGTGAGATTTTGTCTTTGTACAAGGAAAGAACTGTAGAGTCTCACCTAACTGCAGGCTACCTGAGGCAGGAGTACAAGTGGAGGCTCACACCTCACATAGCTGAAAGTTTTAAAACTATAATGTAAAATATTGCTAACTAAAATGCATTCTAAGGTCTTACCTTGTCAAATATAACTTTTGAGTAAGGAAATATAAAAATAACCCCATTATTACAAAGTTTTTTCTGTGTAGAGTCAGAAAAACATGAAACATGCTAGAATTTGGTTATTGCCAATATTTAGATCTTCTGTTGATGGACTGGTGATGCTTGAGTCAATAATAAAAGTAATAATTCATAAATATGCATGTGTGTATTTTATGTCATTTACTCTCCTCACCTTATTATATTGAAATTCTATAGCTTTAGTCTATCATTTGGATTTGCCCAGGGATTTAAAAACATTCACTTTTTTTTTACCTGAGAATTTAGCTTTATAATCCATTGCAGAACATGTCTAAATTAAATCTATATTGCTCAAATAACATTTAAGCCAAATTATCATATTTGTCAGAATATAAAGTCAAAAGTTATAACTTTTTTCAAGAAATAAAATTAACTTTTTTCAAGAAATATAATTAACCATCTGGATGACATATCAGTAGAATGCTAAATATAAATTTATTTTAAAAAGAAAAACACTGCATTTCTCTTTTACCTGATTTCAGAAATACTATTGGAAATTATAAAAACAATAGGAACAAATTAAAACAAAAATAAAAGTATGTCTCTATATAACATGCAGTACTTTGACTTTTGAAAACATCAGCAATCTTAATAGCTATAATTCTTGCAACATCAGTCTTCCAAGATATATGGATTTGGAGTATTAAATACCATTTGGACATTTGCTTTTGTTTTTCTTCACATTTCTCCTGTAGTTTTGGCATAGTTGCAGACACAGATTACAGAGTCCTAAAGTCTCCCTGATTTACAGTTTTTTGTTTTTTTTTTTTTCTCTCGGTAGTTTCCCAGGAAAATGCAGCCTGGTCTGATCCTTTGAAATCTCTAAGGGAGATTAAGTGTAGGTAAATATCAATGTGAAATCATATAAACAAAACTGATGGTTATTCCCAACTGGGATGACTCAATGTTAATGCCCACCCACAAAGGCAATTTCTTGGGTTAGTACTCTGATGCTGTAGTATAATATCACCCTGTAGATTTATTATAGATACAACCTCCATTGTTAATGTTAATAGGAAGTGAGCATTTACCATGAGAATTGGGTCATCATATGCTAGTAATGGAGAGTAATGAAATAGAAAACACCTGGAAATATTATAGGATTGTAATCTTCTAGTTAGGTACATAGCTTACTTGTGCATATTAAATAAGTGGATATTAATGATTTATTATGTAATCAAAGTAGATTATATAATTCTGAAATGCCTGAAATTTACCTGTTGTTTAACACACTGATAGAATTTAGGGTGCCGATCCATTCAGAAACTATCCATGAAGGATTATAGACTCTAAAGCTCTAAGGAGAGTTTATTAGACTAATTTCTAGAAAAGGGGTTATGTCTTAAACACATCCAAGATTATTCCTACAAAAGCATTATTGTTTAAGTATGTTGACCATTTAAGTAGACAGTCCCTGTCACAGTTTATCAAAGGCAAATTAGCATAGCTTAATGTTGCCAAGAGGAAACTATTAAAACATAAATGCTTTTTCCTTCTTCTGATCTGGTAGTTTTCCTGCAGCATAACTATATCACTTTCGTGCTTCTTAATTAAGAGTGGCTCTTCCTCCAACCTCGATTTATAGAGCGAGCCTTCCCTGTTCCATGTTTGGTTTACAAAATAGGATATAAAGTAGGATTGCATATTCTTCAAATCAACACCACTATATACCTTTGAGTGGTTTATAACAATGATATTGCTAGATGAAGTAAAAATGTATCTGGGAATGAAAATTATTTTTCTCTTCAGATGTTGAAACCCTCTCTCTCCATTCCTTCTAAATTAACATTATATTTTATTACCTTACAAAATTTCATAACCAACATTTACCTGCTTCTAGTATTCTAAATTTGGGATGTATCTTGCTACCATGGGTGACCTATTAAAATATCTAAAGTAGTTATTATAAAATTTTAAAATGCATATCGCTTATATAAATGTGGAAGCTATAACTGGATAAAATAATGATGCAACATTTCATTTTTAATTTAAAATTTTATTGAGATAATTATATGTTCACATGTAGGTGACAAAGAAAATGAGATCCTGGGTACACCTTACCCAGTTTCTTTTGCGTGTGTATGGTGCTGAGGATCTAACCCAAGCCCTCTTGCTTGCTAAGCCTGTGTTCTACCCATACCTAGTTTCTGTCAATGGAAAGCCATAGTATAGAATTCAATCGGGATATCAATGTTGATACAACTGTCCTATTTAATCCAGCTTTCTGCAGTTTTAATTGTATTCATTTGTTTACATGTGCATTAAGTTCTATGAATTTTTATTCATATTTCAACATGTACATATTTTCTTAAATTTTGAACATTTGCTAACAGATCTTTATGAATAAGATCACATATAGTTCATCCTAAAAATATTTTAAAACTACAAACACAGGTTTTCTTTAGAATTCTAATCAATAAATACATTATATTTTTATACCTGGTTTAATACTATTCTCAAGTAGTTTGGAAAGATTGACTATTGGTCCTCAAAATGAAGACAGCTTAAAAACCAGTATTGACCTTTTATTTTTCTTATGAATTCATACCACATTTTTTAATCAGAGGTTCAAAAGAGGTCAAAAAATCTGAATCCATTTTCAGTATTTGGGTCATCAGCTCATTAAGAGTAATAGAGCAGGCTTCCAGTTTATAAAAGGCACTGACTCCAATGTGTAATGATTTCACTTTCAAATTTCTTTTATCTCAGCTGCTTATACTTCAACAAATACAAGTGCTTCAGATATAATAAGAAGACTAATGAGCATTGCAGATGATTACAAAAATATTATAATACTTCCCAAGGCATAATGACATTTTTCCCCAAATTAAGAAAAAAAGGGAAGTTTCCCTTGTTAGAATCTTTATTGCCTGAATACGACCTCAGTTGAAACCAGAAACTCAACTTGAGAACAAATCTAAGAATAAAGTATTTTCTGAGTAGGACTTCTCGGCTTATCTAGGAAGTTTTATTAACTTTAGCAAAGACTATGTATGTGCTACAGGATTACATCCTTAAAATAAAATGTGCCAAAATGGGTCATTTGAAATCACTGCCTCATTGCAGCTTAGAGTTGGCATTTTGCTGATCAGCTCACCGTGGACTCTCGGGTACTTTCTCTATAAAGTGGTTACAAGTCCAGCCTTGCGTTGTTATAGTTGGATGCACTATATAAAAGGGCCATTTTCTACAAAGTACCTTACTGTCTTCAGTACCAGAGTGCAGAAGCTCTTTCATCAGTCAGTTTTGAAACAGCACAGGGTGCAATGTATCAGTTTGCGCAATACAGACATTTGTGCTGTGTACATAGAAATGGTGACAGAAATCAGAAAAGAACTTAAAACTAATGCTATATGACATAACTTATAAAACACAAAATAAAGTCCATGATCTGACCCACAAAATGAGACATCTGCAAACTGCTACAGCAAATTGTGTAATGGACAGCATCTCCAGGGGTCTCTGGTGTCATTCAGAGCTGTTTTCGGCTTTTTTTCATTCTGGGTTTGAAGACAGATTATTTTACAAGGTACATCAGCCTTAGGGGAATAGCAATTTCCTCTCCTCTCCACAACAACCCAAATGTAACTTTTTAAACTGTTTATCTTTGCTCAAAAATATATTACTTAGCATGCTAAGTAAATAGCCTCACAATTTGTCATAGAAATTATTGCTTCCTGTGGTTATTTTTAGTGTGTGCTGGTGTTTTTAAACATTTGCTGGGCAATTGGTAATGAGAGCTGATAACCCTGCCATTTGTTTTTTATTTTTGTAATGATCTCAGAAAAACGTTTTGAAATATGATCTGCTCTTTAGTGTAATGCATAAACTACTATGCTGCCAGGAATTATGTTCAACTTCCTCACTCAACAGTCATGGGAACTTAAACAACAACCACAACCCACACGCATAATGCAGGAAACAATACGGAACACATATATTACATTTCTGTGGTGTTGTGGTTACCAAGAAAGGCCACTCTAGCTTTACTGAAGCACCAGAAATATTAAATCAAGATGATGAAGAATATGGAAATGCTGATACCACTGAGGATACTCAATTGTAAATTATGTTGCTTTTTGGTAGCCACCTATTAAATAATAAATTTTATTTCAAGTCACTCATTTAAATGTAAAAAAGGAAAGCAACTTAAGTAGAATAGTGTTCAATTTTGCTTTTTGCTGCTATGCAAAATTCTTTTCAGCCCTGAAGATTTTTTCAATACTTTCGTCATTCTATAATAGAGCTTTGTTGTCTTTATCTCAATTTAATTTGATAACATTATAATCTATAGAATAAGGCTATCAGAATACTTCTATAGATTATTATTTTTAGGCTCCTTTCAATATCAACATTAGAGATGTTTTATCTTTGTACATGTTACCTGTTTTTTTCTGTTTCTAAAATTTATTGTGGAGAATATAGTATTGGTTTATTCTTTATTTTTAAACTATTGTTTTGGAAGTACACTGCATCTCATATTTGGATTAGGCAATCCAAGTTAGAGGTTATCAGTTCCAGTTATAATGTATATAAAATATACTACTATTTCCTTTATGCTTAATGGTCCCTCATTTTATTTCTTTTTTTTTTTTTTTTTTTTT
>PVJS01028365.1:0-25554 GCA_004027185.1 Glis glis | reverse complement strand
TCTCTCTCTCTCTCTCCTTAGTGAGGCCCTCCGCAACTTCGTGATACCCGGTTTCAAAACAAAGCATAAAAAATAGGGCCAGGGGCATAACGCGGAGGTAGAACGCCCCTGCGTTCAATCCCCGGTACCGCAAAAAAAAAAAAAAAGAAGGCACACTGTTTGTTAAAGGCTATTGGAAGAGCTTCGTGAGTACTAACTTAATCTTCACAGCACCTTTTGAGGTTGTTATTATTATTATCTCCATTTTACAGTGAGGCAACTGAGACAGTGAGTGGCCAGAGGCTATGTAGCTGGCTAAAGACAGAATTGAGATAGAAACTAAGACCGGCTCCAAAGCTGCCTTCATAGGCCCTTGGGAGGATTTGGTAGCTTATGTGGGGCTTGGCTTAGTGCTTAGTGCTTAGTAGCTACTTGATAAATATTAGTTATATTTACATCAGGGGTTCATTAAGGTTTTTGAGATCATGGACATCCAATAAAGAAAGCTATGACTCCTTCCTCTAAAAGATGTGCAGTTTTTACACACACACACACACACACACACACACACACACACACACTATCAGGGGACTCATGGTCTCTTGAATATTCATTGATTCTTATTCTACCTTTTGGGCCACATATACATGAGCCAGTCAGTCCTAGTTTCCCATCCAATCTGTGAGAGCTCCAAAGACAGAGGTTAAACTCCCTTTGTATTTTCTCTTTTTCTAGCAGAACATGTCACATTTTTTCAACTCCTTGATGCGCTTTAGAAGTTTATAGTGTTTTTAAGACTCAAAGAGATTTCAGTCACTGGATGTTGGAAAAAATCTTACAGGTGAAGGATTTCTCAGGATTGTCAAATACTCCCACACAAGCATTGCCCCCACCCCACCCCAACCAACCTGGTGGCTCACTGACTTGGTTGGAGCTATTTAAGGCTCATTACCTTCCCTCCACCCTCAGGAGAAAATGAGGCTAACACCTTTATACAAAAATAAAGTCATTCGTCCTTGCAAAGGGCCCTGAGCTGGATTTCTGAGAGTCCGGATAGCCCTTTAAATAAAAATGCACTTTGAAAAACCTTACAGGAGTCAGGTGTGGTGGCACAAAGCCTGTATCCCAGCACTTGGGAGACTGAGGCAGGAGGATTGCAGATTCAAGGGCAGCCTCAGCAACTTAGCGGGGCCCTTGCAACTTAGTGAGACCCTGTTTCAAAATAAAAATAAAAAAGGGCTGAGGGTGTAACTCGGAGGTAGAATGTGCCTGGGTTCCACCTCCAGTGCCACACACACACACACACACACACACACACACACACACACACACATACCAAAAGCTGACAGGTGGGCTTGCTTCCAGCTTTCTGTGGCTTACTGACGGCCCCTAGTGGCCAGTGGCTCCAAGCACTGCGAGCCGCCAGCCTTGGCCGCTTGTTTCTTGCTATCTTGGAGCTGCCGCCCTGCAGAGTTCTAAAGCACTCATTCTTCCCAGTTAATGCATTTTGCAGTATTAGGTCAGGGGAAAAAAAAAGACAGAATCTAAAACTCTGCACCAAGAAATTATTATGCACAATTAAATGTCACACGGTCTCCAAGGCCTTTCCTCTTTTAGCATCCCTGGTCACAAACCAATGAGGCAGGTAATGCTGCTTGGCTGCTAGGTAAACTGAGGTTCAGAGAGGTTATGTAATGAGGTCACATGTCAGTTAGCAAGGAAGAATGCTGAGGTTTGGATGGGTGCTGGGCTGGCTTTTGCCAGGCATGCCCCCGGTGGCATGGGTGTGGTTTCTTGGCACAGCCATGATCTGCTCTGGGGACATCATAATGGTAGCTCACATTTAAGAATTCATTCTGCACCAGTCACAGGCTAAATGCTCTTATGTGACTATCCCGTTTGTCCTTCACAACCACCATGCAAGATAAACCCCACCAGCTTACAAATGAGAATTCAGCTCCTGCAGGGTCAGGATGGCAGAGGCTGCCCAGTGCTCTGGCAGAGCTGGAATTGGGCTCAGGTGGTTTGAATCCAAAGCTCTTGCTTCCATTCACCCAGAAATCAGTTATCTCCTACAGCCGAGGGGGGGAGTTGGGGGCTGCCATTGAGGGTTACTGGTGACTTGGTCATTTTCTGGAGGCTTAGATGTATATGGGAGGCACATGGAGATGGGATAGTGTTCATGAGACAAGTTTTGAAGTCAGGAGGCATTCAGACACAGTTACTAAGACTGTGTCTGACTCCATCCAAGACTCACTTTTCTCGACCACAGAATGGACATAATATTGCCTAGCTCATAGAGCTGATGGAAGAGTTATGTGTTTTTGTTGCTTTTTTTGTAGCATCTGTCATAGGGAAAGCCCTGCTGCAGTGTCGATGAGCAAGGGGACACATAGTATTAGCTTGGCGTGCTCCCTTAGGAAGGTTAGTCGCACCAGCATTAGCCAGGCACATGCCTGGCTCCATTTTAGACATTAGCAGACAAGATTAGGTTGCAGTTTCCTGTAACACACAGCAATTGACTTAGACATAGCAGCAAAAATAACCTACCGACGGATGGACGAAGGCCAAACGCAAAGTCCCCCACCCAGGGAGAAAGTAGGTGGGGTGCGTGGTAATGAAGCCTTTCAAGGGAGCCAGGATTCACTCAGATCCCTTGCCAGGACAGGATTGAATCTTTGGAGCAACAGGGGACAGAGCCACAAAGGAATTAATTTGCCTCAAAAGGAATCGCCTTGGCTTAATGGCTTTATTGAATCCTTGGTTTTTAGCCCATTGATTCCCATTTACTTTAATTCAGGTCTATACAAAAGCTGTGCATTACTGTGCCTGGTCATATCGATTAGACAGTATCCCTCCTCTGGCCTAGAGCTCGCTCTTCGTGCATCTCACTGAACCTTTCTTGCCCTCTGTCTTCTGTCCTCATTTTCCCCAACCCAGTGGACATGTGCTGATGGTCCAAGCTTGGTGTTATGGTTAGATATAGAATGTCCTCTGAAGAGCTCATATATTAATGTTCAGAGTTGATACGATTAACTCACGAGGGTTGTAATCTCATCAGTAGATAAATCCATTGTGATGGATTCCCTGGGAGGTCACCTATGCAGGTGGGGTGTGGCTGGAAAAGGTGGGTCCCAGGGGGTGTGGCCTTAGGAACTGTGCTATTGTCTTGACTCCCCTTGCTTGCTTGCTCTCTTTCTCTTGCTTCTGGTCTCCATGATGTGAGAGCAGAGCCCTTGCTCTCTCCCTCTCTCTGCTTCCTACCACCATGCTCTAAGCTCCATAGACCCCGGCTTCACATGGACCGAACCCTGAAATCTCCAAAAACTGTGAGCAAATAAATCTTCCTTCCTCTAGGTTGTGTGTTCAGGTCTTTTGGATGATAGCAGTGAGACTGTTGACCAAGACACTTGGCTAATCAGAATTCATGGCACGGGGCAGGTGTCTGGTACCACCTCACCTTTGGGCTTTTTGTGCTAGTTTTAACCATGCTCTTGACTTTAGAATTTGTTTTCTTGAAACAATCTTTGAAAGTAAAGACTTTTCGATTTTTGGTTTCCTTTTGGATTACTTGTCATATATAGCTGTACCGGGAGTTTTTAAAAGAATATTCTTCAAACTTCAGTGTGTACTAGAGTCACCTGGGAGCTTCTGTAGCAAAACTGGCCTGGGCCCCAGTATTTGAACTCAGTAGTTTGTTGTCCTCCCACCCTCCATCTTTAATTGAGGTAAATGTCACATGATGTAAAATTAACCATCTTAAGATGAGTAATTCAGGGACATTTCCTAGGTCCACAGTACTATGCCGCCATCACATCGATCTGGTCCTCCAAAATTTTTATCACCCTCAGGGGAGACCCCATATCCCTGAAGCAGTCACTCCCCATTGCCCCCTCCTCCTCAGCCTTTGGAAATCGTTAATCTGCTTTTTGTCTTGGTGGATCTGCCTGTTCTAGATATTTCACATAGATGGATTCAAATAGGATCAATTCTTTTGCATCTGGCTCCTTTTTTCCCCACTTAGTATAATGTTCCAAGCCTCATCCGTGTTGTAGTCTATCTCTGTATTTCATTCCTTTTTGTGGCTAATATTTCAGTTTTTACATATACTACATTTTATTCATTTAAGGAAGGACCTCACGTGCCTTTGCAGCTGGTGGTCTTTGGTCCACGCTCTGGGAATCCTTGGCAGTGGAGATGTGGCTTGTCCCTGGGCAGCTGGATACCTCGTATGAACTGATTCTGCAGTGTGCCCGGCCCAGCTGCCCATTGGGTGTGACTGGCCTCTGGAGATGGACCTAGCAGTAGATGACCAAAGGATGTTCAGCCTGGATAAGCTTCGTAGCATGACATAGCCAAAGACCCGGGTAAACCCAGTGGAATGCAGGTAAGAGAGCTTGTCTTGGCATCCCTCTTGATGCCACAGCCTGCCCTCTGACTATGGGCAAGTTAGTCCAACTCAAATTCTCTCATCCATCATTCAGAAAATGGGAATAACGATGGTATCCATTTCATAGCATTGTTGTTTGAGTTAAATGGAATCATTTGTCTTAAGTGCTTAGTAATTAAGTGCTTGTGCTCACAGACTGAGTACAGAGATGCCAAAGGTGGCCACAATTTTTATGACTTTTCCAGAAAAGGGGTGCTGTGCACCTGGAGTCTGGCACGACCGACAGTCACTTGAACAGACAGGGAAATGCTCTCAGTAGGGCTGGATCCTGCAGCCCCCAAAGAAGTTTGGAGAGCAAGACATGTGCCCGAGGAAGGAGAATAAGGGGACCCGGTTTTCAATACAGGACACTTCGTTCCAGCACTAAGATGGAGTTTCATCGCCTCGTCCTAAAATGAAACATATTGTCAGAAGGAAGCAGTAACACATTCCACGCATTAGTATCTCTGGCGCCTGTGTGATTTTCCTGCTAGACCATGATGACAGGGCGGCTGGGGTCATAGCTGTCTTCTCCACTGCTGTGTCCCTAGCACATGGTATAGAGTACACACTAAATAAGGATAAAGAAATATCCCTTGTGTCAGTGGATACGGTTTCCTATCTATTAGGATTCGTTGAATTCTTCTGGGTCAGTTTCATGTGCTATTGAAGGGATATACTTTGCCCCAGGCACGCTTCTATGAGACTATTTGGAAATCTGCTTCGAAATTCTTAAAAATGTGCACAGGTTTTGATTCTGAGGTTCTACTTTTAAGCATTTAACCCAAGGAAATCCCTGGAGGCTCAGAAAAATTGTGGCTCAAGAACATTAATTGTGACGTTATTTAGAATAGCAAAAGCAGTGGAAATAATCCCCCTTTCAACAAAAGGGGATTAGTTAACTCGATTATGATACTTGTATTCACTAGAGTGTTTCTAACCCATAGCATAATGAAGGTTGTTTAATAACATGAGAAAATGCCCAAATTATGTTGTTAATGGCAATAAAAGCAAGTTGCACAACAATATTCTTATGCAATTGTGTGTGTGTGTGTGTGTGTGTGTGTGTGTGTGTGTAACACTGGAAGGATTTATATTATCTTTTGCATGGGTTGATTAAGTTATATATAATTTTATTTTCAGGCTCTCTGGTTTTTTTCTATAGTTTTCATTGTTTTTACATTGAACATGTAATCAAATAAAATAGTAATGACTTATTAAGGATTACCTCTGATAATAATTTGGGTGTTAGACCTCTTCAGTGTGTCTGGACCTGCATGGGGTCCTGTATGATGTCAGCAATCAGGATGAGAAAACTGTGGGGTGGGGCTGGGGACGCAAGGCATCAGACCAGGCACCTGCAACATCCCAAGGGTGGACCAGGTTGTTCCTTTTTTTATTTGCTGGAGAAAGGATGTTCTCTCCCCACCCTCTTTCATGTCCCATGCTCCTCCATCCTGTCCCACATGCTAGCCATAATAAATACATGCCAGGTCGTAGTCTCTTTGGTTGATGTGGTGACTGGATCCATGTTGTAGCCTCCTAACTACTGAGATAATCAGCCGCAGACTGGTTTCAATAAGATAAATTTGAACCTTGCACAGGATGAATTGACCATGCAAATTAATTCTGCCCTGTGTTCCAGGAAATTAAAAGAAAAAAGCCTGGGCTGAAAAAACACTAATGGAATATTCAACTTCTATTTAAAGGAAAACAAGACGATATCTCTTGAGCACTCGCCTTCTTATATTTTCAGGTGACTGATTATAGGTACCCTTCTGTGCACACCTGAGGCTTCATCAGTCTGACTCCATCTCTTGTGAGATTAGGTTTTCTCTAGAGGTTCCTAGGTCCTTTGCCCCAGTACGCAGCTCCTGGATGCTCTGTGGAATTCCTTGTCTGGCCAGTGCTCTAGAGGGGTTGCGATTTAGACCCCTGTTGGGTCTTCTACAGAATTTGCCCACCAGCAGCCAGTGATATACTGTGGGGTGCGCATTAAAAGGAAGGGAAGGCGCTGGAGGGAACATGCTTTGTCAGAGTTCTCTGAAAGCAAATGTTTGATTTGTGTCATCTTGGCCGTTGCTTTCACTAATGACCAACACAATCCTTTATGAAGAATGCTATTCCCCGAATCTCTCTCTAGCTTCCACATATAAGAGAAAACATACATCTGTTCTTTTTTGAGGACTAGCTAATCTTGCTTAGTATAATATTCTCAAGTGCATGTGTGTTTCTATCACTCTGTACCCCTACCCCAATATGATGTGTAATTATAATGCACCAAGAAAAGAACATGCTCTAATATATTAAAAAATGCTAAGCTTCCACTGAGGTTTTCTATGAGCCTGGCTTTGTGCTAAATCCTTTACATTGCCTATTAGTTAGGGTTCACCAGATAAATAAAACCAAAAGGAAGGGTGTGTGTGTGTGTGTGTGTGTGTGTGTGTGTGTGTGCGTGCACACATGCGTACACTCATACACATGCACACCTGTCCATTATTATTCATGGGGGATTGGTTTCAGGATTTCTTACAGATACTTAAATCTATGGATGCTCAAATCTCTTATTTAAAATCATGTAGTAAGCCGGGCATGGTGGAGCACACCTATAATCCCAGTACTTGGGAGGCTGAGACAGGAGAATCACAGGTTCGAGGCCAGCCCCAGGAACTAAGCGAGATTCTCAGCGACTTAGCGAGACCCTGTTTCAAAATAAACAAATAAAAAATTAAAAGGGCTGGCATGTAACTTGGAGGTAAAACACCTCTGGGTTCAAACCTTAGTAAGAAAAAAATGGTGTAGTATTTTCACATAACCTGCATATGCCTTCCCTGTGCTTTAAATCATTCTAGATGACTTATAATACCTAATACAGTGTCAGTGCTATGTAAATAGCTGTATGCCATATGGATGTAGAGAATAATGACAAGGAAGTCTGCAGAGGTTCTGTACAGACGCAGCCGTCATAGGCCTGAGTAGGTAGTCCAGGCATGATAAGTGAGGCCGTCAGTGCACCAACGGTGAGCCGCGGAGAGAGGATCTGTGAGACGGCGGGAGGCTGCAGCAGGGTGCCCCTCAACCTCACTTCATTCGTGTGGATTCTGCACAGTGCTTGGCATGGAACAAATTCAAGTTTTGCCTTTTGGAACTTTCTGCACTTTTCCCTCCCAAATATTTTTGATCTGTGGAGGGTTGAATCCAAGGATACAGAACTCACTTTCACAACACACACACACACACACACACACACACACACACACACATGCAGACACACACAGTAGGCATGAGAGTGTGAGCTTGATATTTATTACAAAGCATTGGTCACATAATGACAGAGGCTACGACATGGATCCAGTTGCCACGTCAACCAAAGAGACTACAGGATCAGCGTGGGGCGAGCTGGAGAGCCAGGAGAGTTGGTGTATAGTTCTAGCCCAAGTGGGAAGGCTGAGAACCAGGAGAGCCAGAGGTGTGAGTTCTAGTCCACAAGTGGCCAGGCCTGAGACCCAAGAAGAGCCAATGCTTGAGTCCCAGCCTCACTGGAAAAGACCAGTATTCCAGCTCATGCAGCTAAGCAGGAGGGGTCCCCCCTATTCAGGGA
Organism: Glis glis; assembly: GCA_004027185.1. Classification (NCBI taxonomy): domain Eukaryota; kingdom Metazoa; phylum Chordata; class Mammalia; order Rodentia; family Gliridae; genus Glis; species Glis glis. The sequence continues at coordinate 17,545 of PVJS01028365.1, read as the reverse complement.
AGGTTGGCCTTTTTGTTCTCGTCAGACTCTCAGCTGATTGGATGAGGTCCCCCCTCATTTAGGAAGGCGATCTGCTTTACCCTGCCTACTGATTTACATGTTAATTTCATACAGAAGCATCCTCACAGATGCATCCAGAACAATGTTTGAGCAAATATTTGAAAACTCCATGGTCTAGTCAGGTTGATTTAAAATTAAACATCACACACAGATTATATGATATAATTTACACAGTGATTTCAAAAGGTTATTTATGTTTTTGTTCCTGTTTAAAGACAAGGAAACTAAATCTTACAAGGTTTGTGTCATATGCATGGATAACAACACCTACTAAGTTTTGAGGCTGGAATTCAAACCCAAGGAACTGACACTGGGGGGGTCACATCCTTAATTACTATGTTATAAAACATGTTCTAAAATTGATCTCTCAAGCCGGGCGTGGTGGCACACTCTTGTAATCCCAGTACTTGGGAGGCTGAGACCAGAGGATCTGGGTTCGCGGCCAGCCTCAGCTACTTAGTGAGGCCCTCCACAATTTAGTGAGACCCTGTTTCATAATAAAGAATAAAAGAATAGGGCTGAGGGTGTAGCTTGGAGGTAGAATGCCCCTGGGGTTATTCCCCAGTACCGCAAAAAGAATAAAAAAAAATAAAATTGATCTCTTGTATACTTTTTTGTGTGTGCATGTGGCGCTTGGAATTGAACCCAGGGCTTCACACATGCTAGGCAAGTTCTCTACCACTGAGTCACAGCCTCAGACATTGATCACTCTTATAGAAATCTAAGACAGGTGGATCACAGGTTCAAGGCCAACCTCAGCAACTTAGTGAGACCCTGTTTCAAAAATAGTAAAATAAAGTAGGGCTGCGGGTGTAGCTCAGATGTAGAATGCCCCCTGGGTTCAATCCCCAGCGCCAAAAAAAAAGAATTTTTTTAATTGGTGCATCGTAATAATACATCTTGATGGGTTTCAGGGTGGTAGAAGTATACATGCACACATCAGTCAATTAGCCCTCCCCCAATTCCTACCTCCATTCCCTCCCCCTTCCTTCCTTCTTGTGCTCAGCATCGTAGTTGACTTTAATGTATTTGTGTATGTACATCCTGTGCATTAAGGTGTTTCCCTCTTGCCCCTCTCATCTCCCTCAGTTAGGTTGCCTTCTTTACTCATCTGAGGGTTTCTCCATCTTTGCCTGGAGTTCCTCCTATGCCCTATTCTCCCTAGCTTCCGCATATTAGGGAGAGTATCCGACTTTTCACTTTTTGTGACTGACTAATCTCACTTAGCATAATGTTCTCTAATTCCATCCATTTCCCTGCAAATGATGTACTTTTGTTCTTCTTGATGACTGCATAAAATTCCATTGTGTACATACTCCATAGTTTTGTAATCCATTCATCTGTTGATGGGCATCTTGGCTGGTTCCATAGTTTGGCAACTGTGAATAGTGCAGCTATAAACATAGATATACATGCATTAGTCTGGTAGTTTGGTTTCCATATTTTGGGGTAGATGCCTAGAAGTGGTATTGCTGGGTCATACAGTAGGTTCATTCCCATTCTTCTGAGGATCCTCCACACTGGTTTCCAAAGTGGTTGCACTAATTTGCAATCCCACCAACAGTATATTAAAGTTCCTACTTCTCCACATCCTTGCCAGCATTTGTTATTGTTTGTGTTTTTAATGATTGCCATTCTAATTGGGGTTAGGTGAAATCTCAGGGTAGTTTTGATTTGCATCTCTCTGATTGCTAATGATGTTGAACATTTTTTCATACATTTATTGGCCATCTGTATTTCTTCATTTGTGAAGTGCCTATTTAGTTCACTTGCCTATTTTTTGATTGGGTTGTGTTTTTAGCAGTGAGTTTCTTGAGTTCTCTGTATATTCTAGATATTAGTCCTCTATCAGAGGAGTAGCTGGCAAAAATCTTCTCCCATTCTCCCATTTGGCTCTCTGTTGAAGTTCTTCAACAGAGAACTTCCTTTGCTGCACAGAAGCTCTTCAGTTTAATGCAACCCCACTATTGATCCTCTTTTTAAAGTCTTGTGTCTTTGGGGTCTTGTTGAGGAAGTTTTTGCCTGTGCCTGTGTTGAAGAGTTGGACCTTTGCCCTCTTCAAGTAGCTACAAGGTCTCTGGGCTAATTTCCAGGTCTTTGATCCATCTTTAATTGACTTTTGTGCAGGGTGAGAAAGTGGGGTTTATTTCCATTTTTCTGCATGTGGTTAACCAGTTTTGCCAACACCAAAAAAAGAAATTTAACAAAAACATAATTACTAATGATAGGTTGTTTTAGACATCCATTAATTCCTATAGAAAGAGTAAGTAAATGTATTGTGAACATTTAATATCTGCCTTCCAACAAATCCGTGCTTTGTAAGTCTGTCTTGATTCTGAAGAAGAAAGTCCAGGCACTGTGCGGAGAGTGTTGCCCAGTAAAAACTGGTGAACCAGATCAACGATTCAGTTTTCCTTTCTCGACAAGTGTTCCAGGTGATGCTGGCTGCATTTCAGGAAAACAGGAATTGTTTCCTTCACCTTAAGGTGTGGAGGAAGTAAGGGCTATCACATTAAGGTATTTGTGTCATGGACGGAAGAGACCAGTGTAACCAGTTCATAGTAAAGCTTCATTCTTGGAATGAATAATGAATAATGTTGTCACCTCATTTCCTGAGGATTGCCTTGAGTGTGTTATAATAAGGTTAGAGTCAACAAAACTCACTGCAGAGTCTCAGGAGTCATGGGCTCTGTCAGGGGGTTTGACAGTTACTAGAAAGTGGCATGTCTTGCTCGGTGTGGTGGTGCACATCTGTAATCCCAGGACTTGGGAGGCTGAGACAGGAAGATCACAGGTTGGAGGCCAGCCTCAGCAAATTAGTGAGACCCTGCTTCAAGAAAAAAAAAAAAGAAAAAGAAAAATGACATATCCTGGAAATATACTATGCAAATCAAATCCTGCTTTCCTATGATTTTTGTGATTCTCCAAGATATCCTTCAGTGGCATAACTATTTTTTCTCCCTCTCATACTCAGTTTTTCTGAGTAATTTTTATTTTTGGAATAAATGACTCATGTAGCAGGTGAGCGCTCTGAATATTCTGAAGAGTTGCTTTGGGAAAGCAAATTTACTTTCATAATTTATTACAAGTTGAGGTATTTTCCATTACAAATTTTCTTAAATTGGGGCACATCTGGATTTATTGGAAAGCATTGGAGAAAATTCTCAATTAAAATGATGGGATACATTTTAATATCCTGCTTACCCAACCATTCAATACTTTGTCAAATAGATATTGGCTGTTTGTTTTAATATTTTTTCAGAAGTATCAAGAGAATAAGAAGGCTTTTTCAACTTAAACCTACATGCTGTATGAGAAAGTAAAAATAAGCAAATAATCTTGTTAAAATCTTGTTATAATTAGGATTGACTCAGCTGGTAGGAATGTTGGGACTTAGTGGCCCAGGCTGGTGGGAAAGGATGGCCAGGATCTGGTGATAGTCCAATTTACACATACAAACAGCTACTTTAGGTTAGAATAGGCTAATATTTACTGTTTAAGAAAATTCAGAATAGGCAAATCTACTTATTTGCAAGGAACCAAACCTATTCAAGCTGGTTCAGAAAAGGACAATTTTGAACATTTGCAGGGACATTTTGCAAAAATGAAACATCACTGTACACTCTGCTTCAGATAAGCATATCATTTGTTTATGTGGCCTGTTTCTCTCTCTCTCTCTCTCTCTGTGTATTAAAAGATGTGGATCAGTTTCTCTGTGTAATACAATTTTCTAAGACAATTTGTCAGCAAGACGTGGACCTCATCCCTGACTCCACATGAATTTTCAGATTACACATTGACTAGTGTCCGATCACAGCATTTTCCTTTCCTTTCTTTTCCTCAGAGTCTAAAGGTAGAGCTCTGGTTATTTGATAGCCACTTAGCAGGAAGGTTTGCCTTGTAATTGCTTTATCTGGTGATGGTTTGTACAATTTGCTATGAATTGCTGTGGACCACATGCTAAAACATATCTGCCTGGCTTTACCCTGTCAACAGGGGCTTGGAGGGACCACAACTTTCTTGGAGAATGGATTCTGGGGCATACCAGGATCTTAAAATTATGTACCACGATGAGTCCCCTCATGGCCTCGTCAAACTGTGACACTCCTCTGAATCAGAGAGGTGTCAAATGCCTGACCTCTGTCATCTGTTTTAAGTAGAACTCAGGCAAGTGGCTAGTGGCTCAGTAGATAGAATTCGGTTCCCAGAACAAAGAAACTGGTGTGTGTAAGGCCAAGACTTCAGTCCACTAAAGTAAGGTTCAGAACAGGGTCCCAATCTCAGAATGGGAAGAGGGGTGTGAATCAGGAACCAAGGTAGAGGTTCTATGTGATGTATAAAATTATCTGGGGAGTCTAGTTTTAGGGCCTCCAGATATGGTGATCTACCAAGGGAATTCTTTGGACAAGAGCAGGTATAAATATGATACAGCATCAGGTTTGGAAATCTCCGACTTTTTAGGCCCTCCCCTGTCTTTACACACTGGATTCTCAGCCAACCTACAAAAGCAAGGACCTTAGTCATCTTACTTCCTGTGCGGGGCTCTTTCTATTATGTCCTCCTGTTGCCTTTGTAGTTAATGAAGGTATGTTAGTCAGCGTTTAGTCACTGTGAGTAAAATACCTGATACAAACAACTTAAAGGATAAAAGATTTCTTTTGGCCCATGGTTTTAGAGGTGGCAGACGACAGTTGCCCAGTTTCATTACTCTAGGCCTGAGCTGAGATAGAACATCATGGCGGCAGGGCATGATGGAAGAAAGTTGCTCAGCTCCTGGCAGCCAGGAAGCAGAGAGAAAGAGCCAGGGTCACGGAGAAGATAAACCCTTCATAAACCCTTCCAGGGAAGGCCCCTAGTGACCCACTTCCTCTAACTCTTCCACCTCCTAGTAGTCCATTCAGTTATCAATGGATCAACCCACTGATGACATCAGAGCCCTCAAAATCCAATCACTTCCCCAAAGCCCCACCTCTGAACACAGGAGACTTGGGGTACATCCCAAATCCAAACCGTAGCAGAACGCCATCACATAATCCTCTTAGAGAAATGGGTGCTGCCTTGGGGTGACTATTGGCATTTAGGCCAGATGGCTGGGATAGGCTGGATTTAGGTGGAAATATCGAGAGATTTCATTTTGAATCTTTGTGTCCATAACAAGTGGGCTCTATCAATCAGAAAAGGCTAGGTATAATTTTTTTTCAGGAGCATAGAACAACAAAGATTTATTTATAGTTGATGTTATGTGTCCATACTGGATCTCCTGGGGCCTCTGCTGTGGACATCCCCAACTCCAGGACTCAGGCTAGTTGCTGGGGCAGCATAAAGGAGGAACTTCTTGGCTCTTAAAGTTCCCACCCCAAACTGACATGCATTGGCACAGCTCATATTTCACTGGCCAAGTCAAGCCCTTTATGTAGACAGGGATAAGTAATCCTACTATGGGCCTGGAAGAAGAGATAAACTCAAGTTCAGCATAAAGACGTTGGCTTTTTTTTTAAGGATTTTTTAAATCGATGCATTAAAATTATACGTAATTGTGGGATTCTTTCTTACATATTTGGTACTTGTACCTATGTAATTTGTTCAATTTCATTCCATAGTATCTCCCCTTTATCTCCCTTCCTCTCCCCCTGGCCTCTTTCTCAATTCTACTGGTCTGTCTTCCATTATTATGAGATCCTCCCCCTTCTTTCCTTTTTTTTTCTTTAGCTTCCACATATGGGAGAAAACATACAAACCTTGACTTTCTGAGTCTGGCTTATTTTGCTTAACATAATGCTGTTCAATTGCATCCATTTTTCTGCAAATGACATAATCTTGTTCTTTATAGCCGAATAAAACTCCATTGTGTGTGTATACACCACATTTTTTAATCTATTCATTTGTTGAGGGACACCTAAGCTGTTCTATAACTTGGCTATTGTGAATTGCAGTGGTATAAACATCAGTATGCATGTATCGCTATGGGACACTGACTTTAATTCTTTTGGGTAAATACTGAGGAGTGATGTAACTGGACCATAGGTTAGTTCTCTTCCTATGTTGACTTGTTTTCTACTGCATCATCAGTATCTAGAATAGTGCCTGGCACATGGCCGGGACTTAAAAATATGTGTTGAATAGACAAATAAAAGAACAAATATACAAGAGTAAAATAATAATTTATGTTACCCGGGGTTCATCTTCGTTCCTGTACATAGTTCTGAAATCATCTTTGTTAGGAAATTTTAGGAAATAACCCCAGAAAGGATTATGTTTTGGAGAATAGCCTTTAGTACAGATTATTTATGATCAGAAAGCTATTGACTTGAGGAGATGCGGTGAATCAGGAAGGCTTGAGTCCCTAGCCCTGTTTTATATTGGTACAAGGACATTTTCCCGTGTATCTTCAATGGGCGATGGGCAGGTAGTTTTGAGCAATTATCTGGTTCTCAGGATATTAAAGAATGAGGAGTAAAATACAGGAGTCATTCAGGGACCTCACAGTAGAGCATAAAACTAGCACACTGACCACTGACTTTGCAGATGGATGGCATGGGGATCCCCTTTTAAGCAAACACATGGCTCCCCTTGGGGTTAACATTGCTTCTTCCATCAAGTGGCTAAAATGCAGCACTCAAGTGGCTGTCCTGGGTGCTAAAGTGGCTCTCAGATCCGTAGACAAGTTGAGACTGATGGCCACTTCCGTCTCCCTGCTCCGTTCTTAATAAGCACAGTCCTCAGAGCCACTTCATGCCAAGAGAACAAATGTTTGCAAGTGCCCCTTCCATTTCTGGGAAATCAAAAACCTGCCCATAATTTGGCTAATTTGTAGTTGATCATGGGGAAGATAACGAGTAGGGAAAATTGAGGGAGCCAGGGACAGGGTTGCTAGGAGACAGATGTACTTCTCACATCCAGACAAATAAACTAAGGAAATGGTGTTAATGAGTCCAGTTACCACAATCTCACTTCCAAGGAAGCAAAATTACTGAAGTAGTGTTGCCATGAAAAAGCGCCAGACAGAGGCAGAGGCCCCAGGTATGGAAGTGGAGCATGGTGTTTCCGCCTGTGGGTTATACAGTGAGACAGACTGCAAAGTGAGGCACATAATAGTACTAATATCTTTTAAAATTAATTAATTAATTTGTTAGTACTGGGGATTGAACCTGGGGGTGTTCTACATCAGAGTTTTACTCCCAGCCCTTTTCATTTTGAAACAGGATCTCGATAAGTTGCTGTGGGTCTTGCTAAGATTGCCAAGGCTGTCCTCAAACCTGCAGTCCTCCTGTCTCAGCCTCCCAAGTACTGGGATTACAGGTATGCACCACTATGCCCAGCTATAACAAAGATAATATCTTGAATAGATCTTCTGATTAAATGAAGTAGTTTCTGGAAAGGGTTTAGCACAGTATCTGCATGGAACATGTCGTCGATTAATGTTAATCTTATCATTTTCTTAGGGATTATAGTTCTAGATCTTTGATTGCCTTCAGACATAATCTTCCATTATAAGTTGAAACTATTTCTGGATCTTCATGTCCACATCCCACCTTCTCCACAGATACTGTTGTGAGGGTCAGTGAGGGGAGGTGTGTGTGTGAGCAATTTATTTTATTTTATTTTATTTTTTGTGGTACCGGGGATTGAACCCAGGGGCATTCAACCTCCGCGCTATGCCCCCGGCTCTATTTTTTATACTTTATTTTGAAACCGGGTCTCACGAAGTTGCGGAGGGCCTCACTAAGGGGAGAGAGAGAGAGAGAGAGAGAGAGCGAGAGAGGTGAGGCTGGCCGCGAACCTGGATCCTCTGGTCTCCGCCTCCCAAAGTACTGGGATTACAAGCGTGCGCCACCACGCCCAGCCATTGTGTGAGCAATTTATAAACTTCAATGAATTATATAGTTTACAAAGGACTTTCCTCCTCATCCTTAGGCCTAACAACCACTCCCCAGTCCCAAGGAATATTCTTTCATTATTTTTCCATACTAGTGTTCTATCACTGAGCTACACCCCAGCCCCCTTTTTTATTTGGTGCAAAATAATTTTACACCATATTGGGGTATAGAGTGTCAGAAAAATACATGCACACAACCCTTGGTGCCCTCCCCACTGTGTCCCTCCCCCTCCTCACCTTCCCCATGCATGTCTTTGAGATTGGAATTGGTCATTTTGTATACATTCATAACATTATTTCAACTAGTACATTCTTTATGACTTCATCCCCCTCCTCCCTTCCCTATTCCCCCTCAGTCACTCCCCTCGAGTCTCTGCTCATCTATCTGATGTTGCCCTTATTTCTGAATATCTCTATAGCTTCCACATATATGAGAAATCATACATCTATTGGAGACTGGCTATACTCACTTAGTATAATCTTTTCAGGTTCCATCCATTTTCCTGCAAATGGTGTGATTTTGTTCTTATTTATGGCTGAGTAAAATTCCATTGTGCCTATATACCAAAGTTTTGTGATCCGTTCATCTGTTGATGGACACCTAGGCTGGCTCCATAATTTGGCTTTTGTAAATTGTGCTGCTTTGAACATGGATATGCAAGTATCATTATAATATTCTGATTTCATTTCCTTTGGGAAGATGCCTAGGAATGCTGTCACATCCCCAGCCCTTCTTATTTTTTATCTCAAGGAAGTCTTGATAAATTGCGCAGGCTGGTTTTGAACCTGAGATCCTCCTGTCTCAAACTCCCAAGTCCTGGAATTATAGGTGTGCAACCGCACGCCCAGCGATGATTTTTTCATTCTAGATTTGCTACTCATTTCTTTTGCAACAGCTAATTAAATTCTTGCAACTGGTCTAGAGCAGAGGTCAGCAAAATTTTTCTTATGGGGCCAGATAATATTTTAAGCTTTGTGGGCTAAGCGGCAATATCGAGGCTGTTACACAGGTACTGACATAACCCTTTAAGATGTATTCATTTAAAATGTAAAAAATATTCTATCCTTAGAGTTTACACTATGTGGCTGGATTTGGCCATTTGGCTGATTTTTGCCCACCTATACTCTAAGGAGTAGCGATTCTCTTCATTGATAGCCCTTCAGCTATTCTAAAGTAGTGTTCATGCTAGTATATCCACCAACACTGTCAGATCCAAGCCACAGTCCTGGTCTCCTCATCCCTAAGCTTTCTCAAGGCCTCTGAATGCCCCCCCCAATTCAGTAGCACTTATATGAGTTTTCATTTAAAAACAGGGCATTCAGAATGAGTTGAGTATATTCTTATTGCAACAAAAATCTTAACAAGAGGCACTTACTCTGAATCTATACTTCCATAAGGATGTTAGAAATAAAAAAAAAGCCAGTTGGGGTGGCACACGCTTGTAATCCCAGTACTTAGGAGGCTGAGACAGGATGATCACAGGTTCACGGCCAGTCTTAGCAACTTAGCGAGGCTCTCCACAACTTAGTGAGACCCTGTTTCAAAAAAAAAATAGGATTGGGGGTGTAGCTCAGAGATGGAAGGTCCAGTACCATGAAGAAGAATAAAAAATAAAATATAAAAAGAACTGGGGGTATAGTTTGGAGGTAAAACATCCTTGAGTTCAATCCCCAGTACCAACAACAACAACAACAACAACAAAAACACATAAAAAATCTCTAGGGGAAAACTAATTTTCCTGGTGAGAAAATGCAGACCTTGCTCAGAGGTCCTCTCCTCTTCCTTTCTCTCTCGCTGGATTGTTCTCTACCCACTCATCCCATGCATAAGAGGACCTGCGTTTGACTTCTTGAGAAAAAATTCAGAGGCACAGGGCCAACTGGCTAAGAACTTGACTCTTGAAATTGGACAGTTTTCTATTTGGCCGAGATAATAGTTTGATTTGAAAACACAGTTAGTGACTGTAACTGATAGATTGCTTTGCTGAATTAAATTATTCCCCCCATCGACTGGATTTACAGCATAGATAAAGTCCTTGAGTTACAGATTAGTGTGTGAAATTGATCTGTGGCAGGTCACCAACTACCAGGGGAAGGTAGCACATAGTTTAGTAAACTAGACCGCTTCTTCAGAAACGAGGCAGTGGGCCCACGTACTTGAGAAGGAAAATTCTAGTGGAGGAGCCAGCTTTCCTAGCTTAAACCATACAAGCGATGGAACATCCTGGAATGTGGCATGATTTCATTCATTCATTTCTTTATCCAACGAAAAGCTCACAGTCTAAAGGAGAGATAAAATATAATACAAAGTGTATGGAATGTGCACTTAGTTTTATAGGAATAGTCAAATTCCAGTGCTATAAAACTTGTGGGACAGGTATGCAGCTTGGCTTTTAGGGAGACCAAAGAAAGCTTCCTTGGGGGGAGGTACCTGGGTGAAATCTTGATGAATGGTTAGGGGTTATTCAGAAGAAGAGGGGGGTGGTTGTGGGTGGGATAATAAAGGCAGGAGAAAGGAAGAGCTGTGAGAAAACTTGGTACATTCAGAACAGTCTAGAAAGTTCTGTGTGATTAGATCAGAGTACTAAGAAATGATGTTGAAGCATCATAAATAGCAAGGTCATACTATGCTAAGGAATTTGAATTTCACCCTGAGGACAGCAGGGAGCTATCAAAGATATGAGCAGCAGTGGCATGATTATATTTGAATTTGAGAGAGAATTGTCTAGTGGGACTCTGGGGAGTTGAGGAGCAGAGTGAGAGGAGCATGGGGGAAACATTCAGGTTGCTGTTGTACTTATCCAAGGGACAGATGAGGGAGATGAAGTAGGAAAAGTGTTAGGAAGAGGGGGTTGAGATACCAAGGAAGGAAAGTTAACACGACTAATTACTGCTTGGATGTATCAAGTAAGCAAGGAAAGAAATATCAGGAATACCATTCAGTTATTTCTTGAATGAGATGAACAAAACAGGACAGATATGCAGAAAACTAAAAGCAAGGGAGGGGATGTATAGCAGTCTACAACAGTATTGAAGACTATGGGAGTTTTGACTCGGGAATCAGGGAAGAAGTGGTATTTGAGATAAGCTTTGGAAAAAGGGGTGGACTTTTTATAAGGGAACGTCTATATTCCTTAATAGGAGAATAAAAGTATTAGACATTGCTAGGATATGGGAGTCATCCTTCAGTTTCCTAGGTAGCTATGGGTCTGCAGTTCACAGCATTCGTTGGCATTTGCCTTCTCATTTGACTGTGACCATGTTCTCATGAGAAGGGTGTGGCCAATAGTACAATCTCCCTTTCAGAGGTGAAGATGCTGCCACTTGCGTTAAAGCTCCCAGGGCCCCCACTTTGTAAGGTGGTGAACCATGGCTTAAACTCATGTTTAGCCATGAGGACAAAGTAATGTGAAGTTGGATTCAAATTGAAGTTCATTAATGGAATTACTACCATCAACCATGTGCACACATGATAATATACCAACTTCAAACTCAGTACTCTGTATTGGGGGGAGGGGAAGCGGGGGGTGCACCATGTGCTGTGTGCCTGTATGTTACTGTCAACTTGATTTTCATTGTGATATGAGACTATAATGCACTAATAAAATAAATAAATAAATAAAAACAAAAAAAAAAGAAAAAAAGAAAAGCCAGGCAGTTGCTCAGGTAAGAACCTGGACACCAGTAGCTTTGCCAAACAGAGAAGCCAGCAGTAGAAGCCAGTCATGCTTGCTCATGACCCCTATAGGGTCAAAGCCTGAAATCAGAGAGAAGAGGGGGAGTTTTAGAGGAATCTTGAAGGACACCAAACCACCGAATACCACGGGATGACTATTCTTTTGCTCTCAAGAAATGGTAACATTTCATATAGCCATTTGGGAAGGATGTCCCACAAATCGAAATGTCTGTTTTGGTTCCAGAATCCCATGTAGTGCAGCACATTACTTTAAGAGGCCATGTCTCCTCAGACTCCTCTTGCCTGATAGTTTACTGGAATTTCCTTATTTCAGATAACCTTGAGAGTTTTGAAGGTCAGCTATTTTGCAGAATGCCTTTCTAATAGAATGTGTCAGGGATTTGCCTCATGGTTTAGACTGAGATTATGGGTCCTTTGGAGGAAAATGAGATAGAGTACTTTTCTCATGATGTCATGTCACAGGTACACACTGTGAGGATGACTTACCATTAGTTACCTATGAACCTGGGTGACCTGGCTTTGGCGGGTTGTTTGACAGATTTTTCCCCTTTAAAGTAACTCTTGTTTTTCTTGCACTGCTATAATTTTTGGAAGGAAGTTGCTATGTGCAACCCGTAATTAATGTGCAGGGAGTTATGCTCCATCTCCTTGGGGCAGAGTATCTACATAAATTATTTGAAATTTTTCTGCACCAGAGATTTGTCTGGTGTTTATTTAGTCATATCTTTCTATCAGTATAGACGCAGAGATATTTGATTCATGCTTTTGGTTGTAATTGAATGCAATTGTATTTTACTGCCTAACGTTTTTCATCTTTGGCCTTTGACTCTGTCAACATCCTCTCCGCTGGACCCTGTAGGCATGACCACACACAACTTAGAGGAAGGAAGATATTTTTGCTCACATTTTTTGGAGATTTAGAGATTCAGTCCATGTCAGGCTGGGTCTGCAGAGCTCAGGGAATGGTGGAGGGAAGCAGAGAGAGGGAACGTGCAAGGCTCTGCTCTCACATCATGAAGGCTGGAAGCAGAGAGAGAGAGAGAGAGAGAGAGCAAAGGAGAGAACCATATATGATTCCCAAGGCTACACCCCCAGGAACCCTTCCTTAGCAACCAAGTCCTGTTTCCAACATTGCTACCTTGTTTCTGTGAGGGCTAGGGGGGCATTCTAAATCCAAACCATTACACCCATTTTTACATTCTTTAGACATAAATTCATCATCATAGTTTTTGTATGGTTTTTCTGGTTTGTTTGTTTTTAGCGCATCCTTACCTTCTGACACAATATGTATCAGGCTTGAAGACTCAGGTTGTATATTTCCTACCCTGTTCCTAGTATCAGCCATTTTCTAAGAAACCTTTTTTATTATGAATAGAAATTACCATTTGAGGGCTAGGTATGCTCTTTGGAACTGGGGTATCATTGCTTCTAGGAACTCTGAGCCAACAGAGCAAGGAAATACATGTGTATTTACTAACTGATGTAGCTATACCTATTTATAAATATTTCCATATGTAACTATCTGTGTTTATATTAAGCTAAACATGATTTCACTATGATGTCTCCAGCTCTAATCTATCAACACATTCATCATTCTAGTATTCTCCCCTTGCTTATCTGGATTTTCCATCTTTAACAGTGAAAAACCTGGTTCCTGTTATCTGTCACCTAATTATTTAATTGTTCAGTGTCAGGATATTTGATCATTGGTTTCAGAGTTGACCTGTACCTCTGTGGGAAAATACTTTATCAATTAGAGTATGGTGTTTGTTTATAGTTTCTGGTGCCTTTGATCCTATAGACTCTGCTAATTTCCAACAGGGGGGTTATCCTGCCCTCTTCAACAAGGTTGCCTCATACATTGGTGCTACAGTTAGATTCCTTTGCCACATTCTTCATTTCATCCTGGGATTCCTCTACTTTCTAAATTATTATTTAAAATTTGCATGCATGAAGGTTCATTTTTGTGCTATTTATAAAGTCTGTGGGTTTTGACAAATGCATAGTGTCACATACCCATAATTATAGTATCATAGAGAATAGATTCCCTGTGCCCCCAATCCCTTTACCAAAGTGCTGGAAACAACTAGTATGTTAACCGACTCCATACTTTTTTCTTTCTATAATGTGTTAGATGTTGCAGGTCCCCAAGACCATCCCTAGGTTTCTTGATTCATTAGGAGGTTTCTCAGGATTCAGCATATAGCGATATTCATGGTCATAAGTTACTACAGGTGAAATAATCCAAAGCAAAATTATCAAAGGAAAAGGCATATGAGACCAAGTCCAGGTGACATCAGGCATAGGCTTCCAAGAATTCTCTCCACAGGATGTGCTTAATTCACTTAGCCATGAGTTATGAACACAGATGTGAACTGTCTCTTGGATAAATTCATTAGAAATTCATACCCAGGGTTTCTGTTGGGGGTTGATTATATAGGCACCCTCTGCCAGCATATATAGGAATTCCAGATTCCTAGAAGGACAGCAGGTGCTCAGCAAACACCAGATTGAATAAGCAGTTTAGGTACAGGGAGCTACTCTTTTTTATTATTTTATTAGTGCATTGCAATATAGATAATAATGACGTTCAATGTGATTAAAAATGTATATGCACATAGCTCTTTTTCTCTCCACATCCCACCCTGCTCCATACCCTCCCTCCCTGCCCGTATTAGTGAAATTAGTAGTGATACCCTCACATATTGCCATAGTATTATTTGAATTGTTTACTTTCTTAATCCTCCCTCTTCCTCTTCCTAACTCCTTCCCCCAGTCCCCTTCTATACGCTACAGGTTTCTCTCCACATAACTTAAAGTCCCTTATGTTTCCTGTTTTATCTTTAGCTTCTACATATGAAAGAAAAAATATAACCCTTGACTTTCTGAGACTGGCTGATCTCACTTAGCATAATATTCTCTAGTTCTATCCATTTTCCTGCAAATGATGTAAGTTTGTCCTTTATGGCTGAGTAGAATTCCATTATGTGTGTGTAGACCACATTTTTTTTTATCCACTCATCTGTTGACAGACACCTGGGTTGGTTCCATAATTTGGCTACTGTGAATTATGCTGCTATAAACATGTGAGATATTCTTGTCAGTCTTTGGAGTGATGGAAACTTCTGATATTCAAGTTCTCAGGCACTAGCTAAGGAGCAATCATGCAAGCAGGTCTTCCTAAGGTTATCAGTCTCAGGCCTGTTATGTTAACTTTTATGCACTTCATATAAATGAAATGATATATTATATAGACTTTTCAGACTGACTCCTTTTCACGTAGCAACATGCATTTTAAGATTCATGTATGTATTGACATGGTTTGATAGATTATTCCTATTAATCAGTGAATAGTATTCCTTTGTTTGGGTATACCACTATTTGCCCATTCATCTATTGAAGGACATCCTGATTGCTTCTGGATTTCATAGATTATTAGGCTGCTCTAAACATTTGTGGAAAGGATTTTGTGTGGCTGTGAATGTTCATATCGGGAGTGTGATTGCTCGATTGTGAGGTAAGACTATATTTAACTCTGAAAGAAACTGCCCAACTATCTTCCAAAGTGGCCATGCCATTTTCCATCCCTACCAGGAATGAATGCAAGTCTTGGTCCATCTTCATCCTAGCCAGAAATAGTTTTGTCAGGGTTCGTGTTTCTTTATTTTATTTTATTTATCTATTATAATAGGTACATAGTAGTATCTTGCTGTTGTTTTAATTTCATTTCTTTAATGACATATGGTGTTGAACATCTTTTCATTGTTTTTTTGTTTGTTTTATTTGGCATTGGGTTTTCTTTTCTTTTTTCTTTTATCTTTTTGGCACGGGAGATTGAGCCAGGGGCATTCTGCCTCTGAGCTGTATCCCCAACCCCTTCCCCAATTATTTTGAAACAGAGCTTCACTAAGTTGCTGAGGGTCTTGCTAAGATGCTGAGGCTGGCCTTGAGTCTGCCATCCTCCTGTCTCAGCTTCCCAAGTACTGGGATTGCAAGCCCTTTGGCAAATGGCAAATGTCTGAGAAAATACCTGAAAAACCTCGGGGCATTTCCCAGAGCCCAAGGAGACTCCACAATTAGACTATCAGCTTACTTACAGGGTAACTAGAGTGTAGTCAATTGAGAAGGAGTGACTTAATTCTTCCTTTTTAATTACCTTAATTTTATGCATCAGGTAATTAATTGGATGACTTAGTGATTATAGATGCATTTCGTATCTCCAGCCAAGAATAAAAACAAGTTGCATCAGAAATGTTGGTGGATGGAGGAGAAGGGAGGGAAACTGGTCACTGACAGGAGGCTGCACATGCTCCATACTGTGACACAAAACCCACTGTAGTATTGTCTTTCTGAGGAGTGAGTCTCTCTACCTGATTAAAGGAAAAGACAGAGTGCTCCCAACCAGCTTGTAGGACATGATTAGAACTTCTAAACTTTGGTGCTACTGACATTTTGGTCGAGAAGATTCCTTATTGGGGGAGGTAGTCATATACATTATAGGATGCTTAGCATCATTCCTACCCTTTATCCACTAAATGTCAGTTGCAACACTCTTCCTTCCCCCAAGTTAGGGCAGCTGAAAATATTTCCAGATATTGCTGAATGTTTCCCAGGGGAGAAAATTGTCTCTAGCTGAGAACTACTGGATTAGACCATTGGCCAGGTTAAGTGTGTCTACAGGGCAGCTATACAGGTTGCTCTAGAAGCTGTATACTACACAAGTTGTACAGTAATGGTTCCACAGATCACCCTTTTCAGAGACTTAAAAGAAGTCTGCAGAACCTTATTGTGGATTTTTTGCAATATCTGTGATCCAAGCCTTTGGCCTTCAGTAGTGGACCTTTGCAGACTAAGAGTGTCTTCCTTCCCATTAAATACAGTGTGAAGACTTTGCAAAAGCTACCAGGATATCTGATAACTTAAACTTCCAAGAAGGTCTTCCACTGAGATAACCTTGCTCTTCTCCAATGGTCTTTTCTTCCACCCTACCCCATCCTTAATTTCAATCATCTTATTCCATGACTCTTTTTTCTCTGATCATCAACCCCATTGCGTCTTACTTGATTAATCTAGCCCTTCCACTACGGCCATACTTTTACCATGACTGAGTCTCCAGTGCACTGACCTCACCAATTTGCAACACTGACCCCCTCTTCTAACCTGTATTTATCTCCTTACCTAGAAAGACTCTCATGGATATCATGCTCTTGTAAGCACCCACAACAACCTTGCCTGTCTAGTTCTGATGTGCATGTCTGGTTAAACCCATTACAGATTAATCTCGCTATTTACCTTTCTGTGTCTGGACTTAAACACATGAACATTTGCGCTTACATGAAAAACGCACATCCAGGACAGCGATGAATCCGGTGCAGTTGAATTTCAAGACCACAAACTCTTAAGTGGGTATTCACACTGCCTTGAATTATCATCCTGTTAAATTTGTTTTCTCCTCTGTGAGACAATTCTTGAAACCTTCATATCCTCAGATAGCTTAACACCCCTCCACCTCACCCTTACTCTTATCTAAAACCTTGCCTGCAAAAACAGGAACAGAGGGGACTCTCTCAGACACACATTATCAAATCAGAACGTACTTTATTTGGACGCACTTCTATGTTTTCTTCCAGTGCTATCTATGCCAGTGCCCAAGGCTTCTTCAGACATGTCCCTTCTGTAGTCCCCCCCCCCCATCTCCTGCATCACCGTTTCTTCCTTTCAGTCAGATCATTCCCATCACACATAATGTATTCTAGTTTCTCACATTTTTTTTTGCAGTACCGGGGATTGAACCCAGGGGCGTTCTACCTCCGCGCTACACCCCCGGCCCTATTTTTTTATACTTTATTTTGAAACCGGGTCTCACGAAGTTGCGGAGGGCCTCACTAGGTAGAGAGAGAGAGAGAGAGAGA
>PVJS01028364.1:0-25554 GCA_004027185.1 Glis glis | reverse complement strand
CCCCCAGGTGGCTCAAGTATTTTCAGAGTTGCACGCGGAGACGCTGGGGTCTGGTATCTGGGGCAGGGGCCTCCCAAGGTGTCACAGGCCCAACGGAGTTGCGCGCGGGGACGCCGAGGTCAGGTCCCTGGCGCAGGGGTCACCCAGGTGGCGCAGAGACTGCCGGGGTTGCGCGCGAGGACGCCGGGGTCTAGTACCTGTTGCAGGGGCCGCCCAGGTGTCGCAAAGCCTGCTGGGGTTGAGCTCGGGGAGGCCAGGGACAGGTACCTGCGCAGGGGTCGCCCAGGTGGCACAGGAACTGCCATTCTTGTGCGCGAGGACGCCGGGGTCTGGTACCTAGCGCAGGGGACTCCAGGTGGCGCAATGATTTCCGGGGTGGCACGCGTGGACGCCGGGGTATGGTACTGGCGCTGGGCCAGCTCAGATGGTGCAGGGCCTGCCAGGGTGTTTCACGGTGAAGCCGGGGTCTGGTACCTAGCACAGGGTCCACCAGGTGGCTCAATGACGTTTGGGGTTGCACGTGGGGACGCTGTGTTCAGGTACATGGTGCAGGGTTCGCTGAGGTGGCGCAGGAACTGCCGTGGTTGTGCACGAGGACGCCGGGGTATGTTACCTAGTGCAGGGGGCCCCCAGGTGGCACAAGGACTTCCGGGGTTGCGCGCGAGGACGCTGGGGTCTGTTACCTGGCGCAGGGACCACCCTGGTGGCGCAGTGACTGCTGGGGTGGTGTGCGGGAACGGCGGCGTCTGGTACCTGGCGAACGGGCAGCCCAGATGGCAGGGGCTGCTGGGGTTGCGCGCGGGGACTCAGGGTCTGGTACCTGGTGCAGGGGTCGCCCAAGGAGCACAGGGGCTGCCAGAGTTGTGCGCGGTAACACCGGGTTCTTCTACCTGGCAGAGGGGCCTCCCAGGGAACGCAGGGGACACCCAGGTGGCACAGGAGTTGCCTGGTTTGCTCGAGGGGATGCCGGAGTATGGTACCTGGCGCAGGGGCCGCCCACCTGACGCAGATGCACCCCAGGTGGCGTAGGGGGACCGAGGTTTCGCAATTGGACGCTGGGGTCTGTACCAGGTGCACAGGCTGCTCAGGTGGCTCAGGGCCTCTGGAGTGGCGCACGTGGACGCCGGGATCTGGAACATGTTGCAGGAACTGCCCAGTTGGCACAGGGTCCGCCCATGTAATGCAGGGTCCGCCCAGGTGGCAGAGGGATTTCTGGGATGGCCGGTGTCTTGTACATGGTGCAGGGGCCGCCGAGGTGTCGCAGGGGCCGCTCAGGTGTCGCAATGGCTGCCAGGATTGCGCGCGATGACGCCGGGGTCTGGTAATTAGCACAGGGGCCACGCATGTGGCTCAAGGACTTTCGGGGTTGCACGCTGGAACGCTGGGGTGTGGTACATGGTGCAGGGGCAGCCCAGGTGGCGCAGGGGCTACCGGGGTTGCGCGCGGGGACGCCGCAGTCACATACCTGGTGCAGGGGACCTCAGGTGGTGCAGTGAGAGCCGGGGTTGTGCGCGAGGACTCCGGGGTCTGGTACCTGGCCCAGGGGTTACCCAAGGAGTGCAGGGGCTGCTGGGGTTGTGCACGGAACACCGGGGTCTTGTACCTGTCGCAGGGGCCGCCCAGGGGACGCAGGGACGCCCAGGTGGCACAGGGCCTGCTGGGTATGCACGCGATGACGCAGGGCTCAGGTACCTGGCGCAGGGGCTGCCCAGGTAGCGCAGTAACTGCCGTGGTTGCACGCGGTGATGCCGGGGTCTGATACCTGGCGCGGGGGATTCCCAGTTGGTACAGGGGCCGCCCAGTTGATGCAGGGGCCGCCCAGGTGGTGCAGGGGCTGCTGCGGTTGCTCTCAGGCATGCAGGGGTCTAGTGCTTAAAATCGAAGGCGCCCAGGTGGCGAGGGGCTGCCGGGATTGCATACGTGGACGCCGGGGTCTGGCACCTGACGCCGGCGTCGCCCAGGGAGCGCAGGGACTGCCAGGGTGGTGCGCGGTGACGCCGTGGTTGGTACCTAGAACAGTAGCCACCCACAGGGCTCAAGGATATCGGGGTTGCACGCGGGGACGCCGTGGTCTGGTACATGCTTCAGGGGCCGTCAAGGCATCGCATAGCCTGCCAGGTTTGCACGCGGGGACGCCGGGATCAGGTACCTGGTGCAAGGGTCGAACAGGTGGCACAGGAACTGCCATTATTGTGCACGAGGACGTCGGGGTCTGGTACCTAGCGCAGTTGATCCCAGGTTGCATAAGGAATTCCGCGGTTGCGTGCCAGGACGCCGGATTCTGGTACCTGGAGTAGGTGCCGCCCAGGTGGCGCAGTGACTACCGGGTAGGCCCGCTCGAAGGGCGGGGTCTGGTAACTGCGAAGGGGCAGCCCAGTTGGCAGGGGCTGTCGGGGTTGCACGCGGAGACGCCGGGGTCTGGTACGTGGCGCAGGGGTCGCTCAAGGAGCGCAGGGGCTATCGAGGTTCGTGCGGTAACACCAGGGTCTTGTACCTGGCGCAGGGACCGCCCAGTGGAGGCAGGGGACGCCCTGTTGGCACAGGTATGCCGGGTTTGCGCTCGATGATGCCGGGGTCTGGTACCTGGCGCAGGGGCCTCCCAGGTGGCGCAGGAACTGCTGGGGTTGCAGGCGGTGACGCCGGGGTCTGACACCTGGCACAGGGGCCGCCCAGGTGGTGCAGGAGCCGCCCTTCTGATGCAGGGGCGTCCCAGGTGGTGCTGTAACTGATGGGGTTGCACGCAAGGACGCCGGGGTCAGGTACCTGGCGCAGGGGTCGCCCAGGTGTCGCTGGAACTGCCGGGATTGAGCGCGAGGACGCCGGGGTCTGGTACCTGATGCATGGGCCGCCCAGAAGGCGCAGGCAAATCAGGGGTTGCGCACGAGGATGCCGGGTCTCCTACATGGTGCAGGGACCGCCAAGGTGTCGCAGGGCATTTCAGGGTGGCTCGCAGTGACGCTGCGGTCTGGTACCTAGCACTGTGGCCCCCAGGTGGTTCGAGGACATTCGGAGTTGCACGCGGGCACACCGGGGACAGGTATCTAGCGCAGGGGCCCCCCAGGTTTCGCAGGGACTGCAGGAGTTGCGTGCGGGGACGCCGGGGTCAGGTCCCTGGCGAAGGGTCGCCCAGGTGGCGCAGGAACTGCCGGGGTTGCGCGCGAGAACACCAGAGTCTGATATCTGGCACAGGGGCCACCCAGGTGTCCCATAGCCTGCTGCGGTTGCGCGCAGGGAAGCCGGGGTCAAGTATCTGGATCAGGGGTCGCCCAGGTGTCACAGGAACTGCCATTGTTGTGTGCAAGGACGCTGGGGTCTGGTACCTAGCGCATGGGACACCAGGAGGCGCAAGGACATCTGGGGTTGCACGCGAGTACGCTGGGGTCTGGTACCTGGCGCAGGGGTCGCCCAAGGAGCGCAGTGGCTACCGGGGTTGCACGCGGTAACATCGGGGTCTTGTACCTGGCGCAGATTCCACCCAGGCGACGCAGGAGTTGCCTAGATGGCACAGTAGCTGCCGGGATTGAGCGCAGGGATGCAGGGGTCTGGTACCTGGTGCAGGGGCTACCAAAGTGGCTCAGGTACTGTTGGGGTGGCACGCGAGGACACCGGGGACTGTCCTCTAGCGCAGAGGCCGCCCGGGTGGCGCAGGGACTGCCAGAGTTGCACGCGTAGATGCCGGGTTCTGGTACTGGCGCAGGGTGCGCCCAGGTGGCTCAGGGCCTGCCGGGGTGTTTCGCGGTGAAGCCGGGGTCTAGTACCTAGCACAGGGCCCCCCAGGAGGCTCCAGGACTTTCGGAGTTGCACGTGGGGACGCCGGGGTCAGGTACATGGCGCAGGGGTCGCCCAGGTGACTCAGGGGCTGCTGGGGTGGCGCGCGTGGTTGCCGGGGTCTGGTACATTGTGCAGGAGCCACCCAGGTGGTTCACGGGCCGCCCATGTGATGCAGAGGCCGCCCAGGTGTCACAGGGACTTCTGGTGTGGCGAGCTGGGACGCCAGG
The DNA here is from genome assembly GCA_004027185.1 of Glis glis. Taxonomy (NCBI): domain Eukaryota; kingdom Metazoa; phylum Chordata; class Mammalia; order Rodentia; family Gliridae; genus Glis; species Glis glis. Next base: position 21,556 of record PVJS01028364.1, on the reverse strand, counting down.
GTGTGGTACTTGGCGCAGGGGCCGCTCAGGTGGCGCAGGGCCTGCCGGGGTTGCACGCAGTGACGCCGGGGTGTAATACCTGGCGAAGGGGCTGCCCAGGTGGTGCAGGGGCCGCACATGTGATGCAAGGGCCGCCAAGGTGGCACAGGGGCTGGTGCGGTTCGCGCAGGTATGCCGGGATCTGGTACTTGACACAGGGGGCGCCCAAGTGTCGAGGGGCTGCCGGGGTTGCATACGTGGACTCCGGGGTCTGGTACCTGGCGCAGGTGTCGCCCAGGAGCACAGGGACTGCCGGGGTGGCGCGTGGTAACGCCGGCATCTGATACCTCGCACAGGGGTCGCCCAGAGTCGCAGGGACTGCCGGGGTGACACATGGTAACGCCGGCGTCTGGTACCTGGCGCACGGGCCACCCAGGTAATGCAGGTGCAACCCAGGTGTCTAAGAGGCTGCCGGGGTTGCGCGCGGGGACGCTGGTGTCGCCCAAGGAGCGCAGGGGCTGCCGGAGTTGTGTGCGGTAACACCTGGGTATTGTACCTGGCGCAGTGGCCGCCCTTGGGACGAAGTGGCCGCCCAGGTGGCGCAGGGACTGCCGGCATGGCGCGAGGAGACCCCAGGGTCTGGTACCTTTTGCAAGAGCCATCCAGTTGGCGCCGGGGTCTGGTACCTAGCACAGGGTCCCCCCAGGTGCCTCAAGTCTTTCAGGGTTGCACGCGGGGATGCTGGGGTGTGGTGCATGGTGTGAAACTGGGGTGTCACCCAGGTGGCAAAGGAACTGCTGGGATTGCGCGCGAGGACGCCGGGATCAGGTACCTGGTGCAGGGGTCCCCAAGGTGGCGCAAGGACTTCCGGGGTGGCTCACGGTTACACGGGGACGCCAGTGTCTGGTACCTAGCGCAGGGGCACGCCAGTTGTCGCAGGGCCTGCTGGGGTGGCTCACGGTTACGCAGGGCTCTGGTACCTAGCACAGGAGCTCCCCAGGTAGTTCAAGGACTTTCGGGGTTGCACGTGGGGACGCCGGGGTCTGGTATCTGGTGCAGGAGCCGCCCAGAGTCGCATAGCCTGCTGGGGTTGCGTGCGGGGTCGCCGGGGTCTGGAACCTGGCGCAGGTGCCGCCCAGGTGACGCAGGTGCAGCCCAGGTGGCGCAGGGATTTCTGGGATGGCGCGCAGGGATGCCGGAGTCTATACTTGGCGCAAGGCCCACTCAGAAGTCGCAGGGCTGCCGGGGTTGCGCACGTGTATGCCAGGGTCTCGTACATTGCTCAGGGGGCACCCAGGTGTCGCAGCGGTCGCCCAGGTGTCCCAAAGGCAGCCGGGCTTGCATGCGGTGACGCCGTTGTCTGATACCTAGCTCAGGGGCGATGCATGTGGCTCAAGGACTTTCGGGGTTGCACATGGGAATGCTGCGGTGTGGTACATTTTGAAAGGTCTGCCTATGTGGCGCAGGGGCTGCCGGGGTTGCGTGCGGGGCGCCGGGGTCAAGTACCTGGCGCAGGGGATCCCAGGTGGTGCATACCTAGTGCAGGCGTCGCCCAAGGAACGCAGGGGTTACGGGGGTTTCGCGCGGTAACACCGGGGTCTTGTACCTATCGCAGGGTCCGCACAGGGGACGCAGGGGACACCCAGGTGGCACAGGAGCTTCCGGGTATGCGCGCAACGATGCTGGGGTCTGGTACCTGGCGCAGGGGCCGCCCAGGTGGCGCAGTAACTGCTGGGGTTGCACGCGGTGACCCTGGGGTCTGATACCTGGCGCGGGGGCTGCCCAGGTGGTGCAGGGGCCGCCCATGTGATGCAGGGGTCGCCTGCGTGGCGCAGGGGCTGCTGCGGTTGCTTGCAGGCATTCTGGGGTCTGGTACTTGACACCGGGTGCGCCCAGGTGGCAAGGGGTTCCCGGGGTTGCGTACGTGGAAGCCGGGGTCTGGAACCTGGCACAGGGGTCGCCCAGGGAGTGCAGGCACTGCCGGGGTGGCGCGCGGTAATGCCGGCGTATGGTACGTGGCGCAGGGGTCGACCAGGTGACGCAGGAGCAGCCCAGGTAGTGAAGGGGTGCCGGGGTTGCGCACTTGGACGCCGGGGTCTCGTACTGGGTGCAGAAGCCTCCAAGGTGGCTCAGGGGTTGCCGGGTTGGGCGCCGTAACACAGGAGCCTTGTACCTGGCACAGGGTCCGCCCCGGGGATGCAGATGAAGCCCAGGTGGCACAGGGGCTACCGGGTTTGTGCGCGGGGATGCCAGGGTGTGGTACCTGGTGCAGGGGTCGCCAAGGAGGCGCATGGACTGCTGGGCAGGCACACGGGGAAACCGGGGTCTGGTATCTGGCGCACGGGCCGCCCAGGCTGCATGGCCTGCCAGGGTGGCTCGAGGTGACGCTGAGGACTGGTACCTAGCACTGGGGCCTCCAGATGGCTCAAGAACTTTCGGGGTTGCACATGGGGAGGCCGGGATCTGTATCTAGCGAAGGGGCCGCCCAGGTGGCGCAGGGCCTGCCGGAGTTGCGTGCGGGGACGCTGTGGTCTGGTACTTGGTGCAGGGGCCACCCAGGAGGCGCAGGGACTGCCGGGGTTGCGCACGTTGACGCTGGGGTCTTGTATAATGTCAGGGGCCGCCCAGATGTCGCAGGGTCCTCCCCGGTGTCGCAGAGGCTGCCGGGGTTGCACGCGGTGATGCCGGTTTCTGGTACCTAGCAGAGGGGCCCGCCAGGGGGCTCAAGAACAATCGGGGTTGCACGCGGGGACGCTGGGTGTGGTACATGGTGCAGGGGTCGCCCACGTGGCACAGGAACTGCCAGGGTTGCGCGAGGTGAAGCCAGGGTCAGGTACCTGGTGAAGGGGTCCCCCAGGTGGCGCAAGTACTTACGGGGTTGCACGCGGGGACCCCGGGGTCTGGTACCTAGTGCCGGGGCACCCCAGGTGTCGCAGGACCTGCCGGGGTGGCTCGCGGTTACGCAGGGGTTTGGTACCTAGCACAGGAGCCCCCCAGGTGGCTCAAGGACTTTCGGGGTTGAACAAGTGGAAGCCGGGGTCTGGTATCTGGTGCAGGGGCCGTCCAGGTGTTGCATAGCCTGCCGGGGTTGCACGCGGGGACTCCGGGGTCAGGTACCTGTCGCAGGGGTCGCCCAGGTGGCGCAAGAACTGCCATTGTTGTGTACGAGGACGCCGGGGTCTGGTACCAAGCGCAAGGGACACAAGGTGGCGTAAGGACTTTCGAGGTTGCGTGCGAGGATGCCAGGGTCTGGTATCTGGCGCAGGGGCCGCCCAGGTGGCGCTGGGACTGCCGGGATGGTCTGCGGTAACGCCGGCTTCTTGTACCAGGCGCCGGAGCCGCCCAGGTGACACAGATGCAGCCCAGGTGGCACAGGGGTTGGCATCTATCACAGGGGATCCCCAGGTGGCTCAAGGACTTTCAGGGTTGCACGTGGGAACGCCGGGGTTTGGTATGTGGCACAGGGGCCGACCAGGTGGTGCAGGAACTGCCGGGTTTGCACGCGGTGAGGCCGGGGTCTGTTACATGGCACAGGGGGCTCCCAGGTGGCGAGGGGCTGCCGGGGTTGTGTATGTGAACCCTGGGATCTGGTACCTGGCACAGGGGTCCCTCAGGTGGCGCAAGGAATTCCGCACTTGAATGTGGGGACGGCGGGGTCTGGAACATGGCAAAGGGGCAGCCCAGTTGGCAGGGGCTGCCGGGGTTGTGCGCGGGGACGCCGGGATCTGGTACCTGACCCGGGCGTCTCCCAGGAGCGTAAGGGCTGCCAGGGTTGCGCGCGGTAACACCGGGGTCGTGTACCTGGCGCAGGGACCGCCCAGGGGATGCAGGGGATGCCCAGGCGCCAGAGCGGCTGCAGGGTTTGTGTGCTATGATGCCGGGGTCTGGAGCCTGGCGTAGGGGCCTCCAAGGTGGCCCAGGAACAGCCTGGGTTGCACACGGTGATGCTGGGGTCTGATATCTGGCACAGGGGCCACCCAGGTGGCGCAGGGGCTGCTGCGCTTGTACGCAGGTATGCCGAGGTCTGGTACATGGCACCGGGTGCGCCCAGGTGGCGAGGGGCTGCCGGGGTTGCATATAAGGACGCTGGGGTTTGGTACCTGGCGCAGGGGTCGCCCAGGAAGCGCAGGGACTTCCCGGGTTGGCGCGTGGTAACGCCGGTGTCTGGTACTTGGCCCATGTGCCGCCCAGGTGACGCAGGTGCAGCCCAGGTGGCGCAGGGGTGCCAGGGTTGCGCTCTTGCAGGCTGGGGTTTCGTACCGGGTGCAGAGGCTGCCAGGGTGGCTCAGGGGCTCCTGGGGTGGCGCGCAGTGATGCCGAGGTCTGGTACATGGTGCAGGGGCCGACCAGGAGGCGCAGGGGCTGCCGGGGTTGCCCACATGGACGCCTGGATCTCGTATATTGTCAGGGGCCACCCAGGCGTCGCAGGGGCTGCCCAGGTGTCGCAGAGGCTGCCGGGTTGCGCGCAGTGATGCCGGGATCTGGTACCTAGCACAGGGCCCCCCCAGGTGACTCAAGGACTTTCGGGGTTGCACACGGAGATGCTTCTATGTGGTACATGGTGCAGGGGTGGCCCAGGTGGCACAGGAACTGCTGAGGTTGCGCGCGAGGACGCTGGGGTCAGGTACATGGCGCAGGGGTCCCCAAGGTGGTGCAAGGACTTCTGGGGTTGCAAGCGGGGACTCCGGGGTCTGGTACCTAGCGCAGGCCCCCCCCAGGTGTCGCAGGGCCTTCTGGGGTGGCTCGCAGTGATGCCGGGGTCTGGTACCTAGCACAGGAGCCCCCAGGTGGCTCAAGGACTTTCGTGGTTGGACACGGGGATGCCTGGGTCTGGTATCTGCTTTGGGGTCATCCAGGTGTCGCATAGCCTGCCGGGGTTACGCGCGGGGTCGCTTGGTTCAGGTACCTGGCGCAGGGGTCGCCCAGGTGGCGCAGGAACCGAGGTGGTAGTGCACGAGGACTACGAGGTCTGGTACCTAGCACAGGGGGCTCCCAGGTTGTGCAAGGACTTCCGGGTTGCGCGCGAGGACGCCGGGGTTTGTTACCTGGCACAGGGACCGCCCTGGTGGCGCAGTGACTGCTGGGGTGGCGCGCGGGAACGGCGGGGTCTGGTATCTGGTGAAGGGGCAGCCCAGATGGCAGGGGCTGCCGGGGTTGCGCGCGGGGACTCAGGGCATGGTACCTGGCGCAGGGGCCGCCCAGGTGATGCAGGTGCAGCCCAGGTGGTGCAGGGGTGCCGGGGTTGCACACTTGGACTCCAGGGTCTTGTACCGGGTGCAGAGGAAGCCAAGGTGTCTCAGGGGTTGTCCAGGTCGCTCAGGGGGGCTGGGGTGGTGCGAGGGGACGCCGGGGTCTGGTACTGGGCGCAGGGGATGCCCTGGAGGCGCAGGGGCTGCCCCGGTTGCGCACGTGGACGCCAAAGTCTCGTATAATGTCAGGGGCTGCCCAGGTGTCGCAGGGGCCGTCCAGGTGTCGCAGAGGCTGCGGGGGTTGCACGCAGTGACGCCGGGGTCTGGAACCTAGCACAGGGTCCACCCAGGTGGCTCAAGGACTTTTGGGGTTGCACGTGGGGATGCTGGAGTGTGGTGCATGGTTAACGGGTCCCCCAAGTGGCACAGGAACTGCCGGGGTTGCGCGCGTGGATGCCGGGGTCAGGTACCTAGATCAGGGGTCCCCCAGGTGGCGCAAGGACTTCCGGGGTTGAACTCGCGGAAGCCGGGGTCTGGTTCCTACGGCAGGGCATTCCAGGTGTCGCAGTACCTGCTGGGGTGGCTCGCAGTTACGCAGGGGTCTGGTACCTAGAACATGAAGCACCCAGGAGGCTCAAGGACTGTCGGGATTGCACAAGGGGATGCAGGGGTCTGGTATCTGGTGCAGGAGCCACCCGGGTGTCACATAGCCTGCCGGGATTGCTCGCGGGGACGTCGGTGTCTGGTACCTGGCACAGGGGCCGCCCAGGTGACACAGGTGCAGCCCAGGTGGTGCAGGGGGGCCGGGGTTGCGCACTTGGACGCCGGGGTCTCGTACCGGGTGCAGAGGCCGCTCAGGTGGCTCAGGGAATCTGGAGTGGTGAGTGTGGACGCCGGGGACTGTTACATGTTGGAGGAGCCTCAAGGTGGAGCATGGGCCGCCCATGTGATGTAGAGGCCGCCCAGGTGGCACAGGGACTTCTGGAATAGCACGCAGGGACGCCGGGGTCAGGTACTTGGCGTAGGGGCCGCCCATGAGGCGCAGGGGCTGCCGGGGTTGCGCACGTGGACGTCGGGGTCTCGTACATCGTTAGGGGATGCCCAGTTGTCGCAGGGGCTGCCCAGATGTCGCAGAGGCTGCCGGCGTTGCGCGCGGTGACGCCGGGGTCTGGTACCTAGCACAGGGGCCACGCATGTGGCTCTAGGACTTTTTGGGGTTGCACGCGGGGACGCTGGGGTGTGGTAGGTGGTGAGGGTATCGCCCAGGTGGCGCAGGGTCTTCAAGCATTGCGCGCAGGGACGCCGGGGTCAGGTAACTGGCGCAGGGGACCCCAGGTGGTGCAGTGACAGCAGGGTTTTGCGCGAGGACGCTGGGGTCTGTTACCTGGTGCAGGCGTCACCCAAGGAGTTCAGGGGCTGCCAGGCTTGCGCGCGGTAACAAAGGGGTCTTGAACCTTTCGCACGGGCCGCCCAGGGGACGCAGGTGAAGCCCAGGTGGCTCAGGGGCTGCCGGGTTTGCTCGCGATGATGCCGGGGTCTGGTACCTGGCGCAGGGGAGGCCTAGTTGGCACAGTAACTGCCGGGGTTGCACGCGGTGATGCTGGGGCCTGTTGCCTGGCGAAGGGGCCGCCTAGGTGGTGCCTGGGCCGCCCACGTGATGCAGGGGCCGCCCAGGCGGCACAGGGGCTGCTGCGGTTGCTCGCAGGCATGCCGGGGTCTGGTACTTGGCACAGGGGACGCCCAGGTGGTGAAGGGATGCTGGGGTTGCATACTTGGATGCTGGGGTCGGGCACCTGGCGAAGGGGTCGCCCAGGGAGCGCAGGAACTGCTGGGGTGGTGCGCAGTAACGCCGGCGTCTAGTACATGGCGCAGGGGTCCCCCAGGTGGCGCAAGGACTTCCGGGGTTGTACGGGGGGATGCCCGGGATAGGTACTTAGCGCAGGGGCCCCGCAGGTGTCGCAGGACCTTCCGCGGTGGCTGGCAATGACGCCGGGGTCTGGTACCTAGCACAGGAGCCCCCCAGGGGGCTCAAGGACTTTCGGGGTTGCACGCGGGGATGCCGGGTTCTGGTACATGGTTCAGCGGCTGCCCAGGTGTTGCATAGCCTGCTGGGGTTGCACGCGGGGACGCCGGGGTCAGGTACATGGCACAGGGGTCGCCCAGGTGGCACAGGACCTGCCATTATTCTGCGCAATGACGCCGGGGTCTGGTACCTGGCGCAAAGAGCGCAGGGGCTGCCGGGGTTTCGCGCTGTAACACCGGAGTCTTGTACCTGGCGCAGGGGCCGCCCAGGAGACAAAGGGGATAGCCAGGTGACACAGGTGCTGCCGGGTTAGCCAGCGGGGACGCCGGGGTCTGGTACCTGGCTCAGAGGCTGCCAAGGTGGCGCAGGGACTGCTGGGGTGGCGCGAGGAGACGCCGGGTCTGGTACATTTCGCAGGAACCGCCCAGTTGGCAACGGGTCTGGTACCTAGCACAGGGTCCCCCCAGGTGCCTCAAGGACTTTCAGGGTTGCAAGCGGGGACGCTGGGTGTGGTGCATGGTGCAGGGGTCGCCCAGGTGGCACAGGAACTGCGGGGGTTGCGGCGAGGACGCCGGGATCAGGTACCTGGCGCAGGGGTCCCCAAGGTGGCGCAAGGACTTCCGGGGTGGCTCACAGTTATGTGGGGACGCCGGGCTCTGGTACCTAGCGCAGGGGCACAACAGGTGTCGCAGGGCCTGCCGGGGAGGCTCATGGTTACGCAGGGGTCTGGTACCTAGAACAGGAGCCCCCCAGGTGGCTCAAGGAATTTCGTGGTTGCATGGGGGGACTCCGGGTTCTGGTATCTGGTGCAGGGGCCGCCCAGTGTAGCATAGCCTGCCGGGGATGCGCGCGGGGGCACCGGGGTCTAGAACCTGGCGCAGGTGCGGCCCAGGTGACGCAGGTGCAGCCCAGGTGGAGTAAGGACTTCTGGGATGGCGCGCTGGAACGCCGGGGGTCTTTACTTGGCTCAGGGGCCGCCCAGAAGGCGCAGGGATGACGGGGCTGCACACGTGGACGCCGGGGTGTTGCACATGGCGCAGGGGCCGCCCAGGTGTCGCAGGGGCCGTCCAGGTGTCGGAGGGGCTTCCGGGGTTGCGCGCGGTGACGCCGGGGTCTTGTACCTAGCACATTGGCCCCCCAGGTGGCTCAAGGACTTTCGGGGTTGCACGCAGGGATGCTGGGGTGTGGTACATGGTGCAGGGGTCGCCCAGGTGGTGAGGAACTGGCAGGGTTGCGCGTGGTAACACCGGGGTCTTGAACATGGCGCAGGGACAGACCAGGCGACGCAGGTGACACCTAGGTGGCACATGGTCTTCCGGGGTTGCACGCGGTGACGCCGGGGTCTGATACCTGGCGCAGGGGCCGCCCAGGTGGTGCAGGGGCTGCCGGGGTTGCGCACAGGAACTGCCGAGGTCAGGTAATTGACGCTGGGGTCCCCCAGGTGGTGCAAGGACTTCTGGGGTTGCACGTGGGGATGCCGGGGTCTGGTACCTGCGAAGGGGCACCCCAGGTGTCACAGGGCCTGCCGAGGTGGCTCGCGGTTATGCCGGGGTCTGGTACCTAGCACAGAGGCCCCCCAGGTGGTGCAAGGATTTCCGGGGTTGCACGCGAGTACGCCAGGGTCTTGGACCTGGAGCAGGGACCACCCAGGTGGCGCAGAGACTGCCGGGTTGGCGTGCGGGGTAGGCGGGGTCTGGTACCTGCTGAAGGGGCAGCCCAGTTGGCAAGGACTGTCGGGGTTGCGTGCGGGGACGCTGGGGTCTGGTACCTGGCGCATTGTCTGTCCAGGGACAAAAGGGACGCCCAGGTTGCACAAGGGCTGTCGGGTTTGCGCGCGGGGATGCCACGGTCTGGTATCTGGCGCAGGGGCCACCAAGGTGGCACAGGGCCTGCCGGGGTGGCTCGCGGTGACGCCAAGGTCTGGTACCTAGCACAGGGGCCCCCCAGGTGACTCAAGGACTCTCGGGGTTGCACGGGGGGATGCCGGGGTCTGGTATCTGGCGCAGGGGCCGACCAGGTGGCGCAAGGACTTCCGCGGGGACACCGGGTTCTGGTACCTAGCACAGGGGCCACGCATGTGGCTCCAGGACTTTCGGGGTTGCACGAGCGGCACTGGGGTCTGGTTTCTGGCGCAGAGGCCGCCGAGGTGTCGCATAGCCTGCCGGGATTGCGCTCAGGGACGCCAGGATCAGGTACCTGGCACAGGGGTTGTGCAGATGACGCAGGAACTGCCATTGTGTTCGCGAGAACGCCGGGGTCTTGTACCTAGCGCAGGGGTCCCTCAGGCACAAGGACTTCCTGGGTTGCATGCGAGGACACCGGCGTCTGGTACCTGGCACAGGGGTCGCCCAGGAGCACAGGGACTGCCGGGGTGGTGCGTGGTAACGCCGGCATCTGGAACCTGGCGCAGGGGCCACCCAGGTGAAGCAGGGGCCACCCAGGTGTCTCAGAGGCTGCCGGGGTTGTGCGCGGGGACACCGGTGTCACCAAGGAGCGCAGGTACCGGGGTCATGTACCTGGCGCAGGGGTCGCCCAGGTGGCGCTGTATCTGCTGGGGTTGAGCGCGAGGTCGCCGGGTTCTGTTACCTGGTGCAGCGGCCTCCCAGGAGGCACAGGGGCATCAGGAGTTGCGCACGTGGATGGCAGTGTCTCGTACATGGTGCAGGGGACGCCAAGGTGTCACAAGGCCTTCCAGGGTGGCTCGCGGTGACACCGAGTTCTGGTACCAGGTGCAGGGACCGTCCAGCTGACGCAGGGGCCGCCCTGGTGGTGCAGAGGCTACCGGGGTTGCGCACGGGGACACCAGTGTCTGGTACCTGGCGCAGGGGTCGCCCAAGGAACGCAGGGGCTGCCGGGGTTGCACGCAGTAACAACGGGGTTTTGTAACTGGTAGGGGCCGCCCAAGGAACGCAGTGGCCGCCTAGGTGGCACAGGGACTGCTGGGGTGGCACGTGGGGACACCGGGGTCTGACCCCTAGCGCAGGGTCCGCAAAGGTGTCGAGCCTGCCAGGGTGGCTCGCGGTGACACCGGGTTCTGACATCTGGCACAGAAGCTGGCCAGGTGGTGCACAGGCCACCCATGTGATGCAGTGGCCACCCAGGTGGCACAGGGAATTCTGGGGTAGCGCGCTGGGATGTCTTGTACCTGGCGCCGGGGCCGCCCAGGTGATGCAGGTGCAGACCAGGTGGCACAGGGGTGCCTGGGTTGCGCACTTGGATACCGGGGTCTTGTACCGGGTGCAGAGGCAGGGGATCCCAGGTTTCGCAGGACCTGCCTGGGTGGATCGCGGTGACGCTGGGGTCTGGTACCTAGCACAGGGGCCCCCCAGGTGGCTCAAGGACTTTCAGGGTAGAACACGGGGATGCCGGGGTCTGATATCAGGTGCAGGGGCCGACCAGGTGGTGTAGGGGCCGCCCATGTGATGCAATGGCCGCCTAGGTGGGGCAGGGGCTGCTGCAGTTGCGCGCAGGCTTGCCGGGGCCTGGTACATGGTGCAGGGGTTGCCCAAGTGGTGCAGGGGCTGCCGGGGTGGCTTGAGGAGACGCCGGGGTCTGGTACCTGGCGCAGGACCCTACCAGGTGGCGCAGGGTCCGCCCATGTGATGCAGAGGCCGCCCAGGTGGCGCAGGTATTGCCGGGTTTCACGCGAGGACACCGGGGTCTAGTATCTGGCGCATGGGATGCCCAGGTGGCGCAGGGCCTGCCGGGGTGGTTCGCGGTGATGCCGGGGTCTGGCACGTAGCACAGGTGCCCCTCAGGTGGCTCTGGGACTTTCGGGGTTCCATGCGGGGACACAGGTGTCTGGTACCTGGCGCAGGGGCCGCCCAGGTGGCCCAGGGACTGCCGGGATGGCGCACGGTAACGCCGGCGTCTGGTACCTGGCTCTGTGACTGCCCAGATGATGTAGGTGCAGCCCAGGTTGCGCAGGGGTGCCGGGTTGCGCACTTGGACGCCGGTGTCTCGTACCGGGTGCAGAGGCTGCCCAGGTGTCTCAGGGACTGCTGGGGTGGCATACGTGGACGCCGGGGTCTGGTACTTGTTGCAGGAGCCGCCCAGGTGGCGCAGGGGTCGCCCATGTGAAGCAGAGGTCGCCCAGGTGGCGAGGGGCTGTCGGGGTTGCGTACATGGATGCCGGGGTCCGGTCCCTGGCCCTGGGGTCGCCCAGGTGGTTCAGGAACTGCCGGGGTTGCACGCGAGTACGCCGGTGTCAGGTACCTGGCGCAGGGGTCCCTCAGGTGGCGCAAGGACTTCCGATGTTGGACGCGGGGACGCCGGGGACTGGTATTTAGCGCAGGGGACCCCAGGTGTCGCAGGACCTGCCAGGGTGGCTCGCGGTGACGCTGGAGTCTGGTACCTAGTACAGGGGCCCCCAGGTGGCTCAAGGACTTTTGGGGTTGCACCGGGGACGCCGGGGTCTGGTATCTGACGTAGTGGCCGCATAGGTGTCGCCTAGCCTGCCGGGGTTACGAGTAGAGACGCCGGGGTCATGTCTTTGGCGCAGGGGTCGCCGAGGTGGCACAGGAACTGCCATTGTTGTGCGTGAGGACGTCGGTGTCTGGTACCTAGCGCAGGGGACCCCAGGTGGCGCAAGGACTTCCAGGTTTGCGTGCGAGGACGCCGTGGTCTGGTACCTCTCACAGGGGCCCCCAGGTGGCTCAAGGACTTTCGGGGTTGCACGCTGGGACGCCAGGGTCTGGTATCTGGTGCAGGGACCGACCAGGTGGCGCAGGAACTGCCGAGGTTGCACGCGGTGACGCCGGCGTCTGATACCTGGAGCAGGGGCCGCCCCGGTGGTATAGGGGCCGCCCATGTGATGCAGGGGCCGCCCAGGTGGCGCATGGGATGCTGCGGTTGCGTGCAGGCATGCCGGGGTCTCGTACATGGTGCAGGGGCCGCCCAGGAGGCTCCGGGGCTGCAGGGGTGGCGCGAGGAGATGCCAGGGTCTGGTACCTGGCGAAGGAGCAGCCCAGGTGGCACAAGGGCCGCCCATGTGATGCAGAGACCGTCCAGGTGGCGCAGGGACTGCCGGGGTTGCACGCGAGGACGCCGGGGTAGGTATCTGGTGCATGGGTTGCCCAGGTGGCGCAGGGCCTGCCGGGGAAAGGGAAGAAATGCAGTGATTTGTGTTCAACTCTTCAAACAAGCATTGGCTTGTTCTCCAAATAAAGTATAAAAAAAATAGGGCCGGGGGTGAAGTGCAGAAGTAGAACGCACCTGCGTTCTATCCCCGGTGTTGCAAAAAAAAAATATGACGGGTGTAATGGCTCATATTCACTCCAATTGAATCGTGGAGGTGTTTCAGAAAATCCCGTGTCGTACGAAATGATTCAAAGCACCTGTTCTGTTTCATTTTCAAAGTCGGGTGTTTAGAGGAGTCAGAATAAAGGGTTGCACGTGTTTTTCATTCACCAATCCTGAATATGAATGTAGTAGTAACACCCCTTTTCCATTTGCTGATCAAAGCAATGTCAAGTGTTTCCATTTTACCCTGTTTTCAGTGCAACTTCGGAGTACTTTTTCACGTTTCGTCTTACGTTTCACGTTTTATCTTATTTTTCATCAATTCCTTGCATTAATCACAAGGAGATAGATACTTTTATCATGTTAGACTACGCCTTTAGCCATCAAGTATTCCTTGGTGAAAGGCAACACTGAAGTATAATAAGAATGCTGCCTGATATTGCTATTGATGCTGAGGTCATTTTCCCATCATTGACCACTTTCATTGTGTTTCCCTTGATAAACTTGGTACATTCACTAACATCTTACCTACTGGAATGTCAAGATTAACTTGAACAAATTCTCCTTATATCCAATTTGCAAAACTTTATTTATCATCAACTTACAATGCAATTCACAGTTATTTATGTGGGCAACACTACTTTCAATAATGCCAGAGGTGGAGGAGGGCAATGAAGTAACAGAGTATTGAAACGACTACTGAGAGATGTGTGCATGTACGACATGTTCTTGAAGCACAGATGGAGGAGAATAGAAGAAAGTTGACAGGATCCTAGAAGTCATCACAGTGAAGGAATATGATATTTAAGAAACGCAATGGAAGGAAAACAGGCTTGTCTGGCCAGGGGGAATGGAATCCTCGTTAGGCACACCTTGATCAGGCCAGCAGGGATGTATTTCGGGTGCAACAAATATGAAACAAAGAAATGAAGGAAAGGGATGAAATGCAGTGATTTGTGTTCAACTCTTCAAACAAGCATTGGCCTGTTCTCCAAATAAAGTATAAAAAAATAGGGCCGGGGGCGTAGTGCAGAAGTAGAACGCATCTGCCTTCTATCCCCGGTGTTGCAAAAAAAAATATGACAGTTGTAATGGCTCATATTCACTCCAATTGAATCGAGGTGTTTCAGAAAATCCCGCGTCGTACGAAATGATTCAAAGCACCTGTTCTGTTTCGTTTTCAAAGTCGGCTGCTTAGAGGAGTCAGAATAAGGGGTAGCACGTGTTTTTCATTCGCCTAATGTTGATAGGAATGTAGTAGTAACACCCTTTTTCCATTTGCTGATCAAAGCAATGACAAGTGTTTCAAACCCTGTTTTATATGCAACTTCGGAGTACATTTTCACGTTTCATCTTACGTTTCACGTTTTATCTTATTTTTCATCAATTCCTTGCATTAATCACGAGGAGATAGTTATTTTTATCATGTTAGACTACGCCTTTAGCCATCAAGTATTCCTTGGTGAAAGGCAACACTGAAGTATAATAAGAATGCTGCCCGATATTGCTATTGATGCTAATGTCCTTTTCCCATCATTGAGCACTTTCATTGTGTTTCCCTTGATAAACTTGGTACATTCACTAACATCTTACTTACTGGAATGTCAAGATTAACTTGAACAAATTCTCCTTATATCCAAATTGCAATACTTTATTTGTCATCAACTTACAATGCAATTCACAGTTATTTATGTGGGCAACAATACTTTCAATAAGCCCAGAGGTGGAGGACGCCAGGGACGGGTACTTAGCGCAGGGGCCCCCTTGGTGTCGCAGGGCCTGCCGGGGTGGCTCGCGGTGACGCCGGGGTCTGGTACCTAGCGCAGGGGACCCCAGCTGGCGCAAGGACTTCTGGGGTTGCACGCGGGAACGCTGGGGTGTGGTATATGGTGCAGGTGCCGCCCAGGTGGCGCAGCGGCTTCCGGGGTTGAGCACGGGGACCCAGGGTCCGATCCCTGGCGCAGGTGTCACCCAGTTGGCGATGGAACTGCCAGGCTTGCGGGCGAGGACGCCGGTGTCAGGTACCTGGCGCAGGGGTCCCCCAGGTGGCGCAAGGATGCGGGTATGACGGGGTCTGGTACCTAGCGCAGGTGCCACCCAGGTGTCGCAGGTTCTGCCGCGGTGGCTCGTGGTGACGCCGGGGTCTGGTACATAGCACGGGGGCCCCCCAGGTGGCTCAAGGAGTTTCGGGGTTGAACGCGGGGACGCCGGGGTCTGGATTCTGGCGCAGGGGCCGAAGAGGTGTCGCATAGCCTGCCGGGGTTGCACGCATGGACGCCGGGGTCTGGCACCTGGCGAAGGGGTCGCCCAGGGAGCGCGGGTTCTGCCGGGGTGGCGCGCAGTAACGCCGGCGTCTGGTACATGGCGCAAGTGTCCCCCAGGTGGCTCAAGGACTTCCGGGGTTGTACGGGGGGATGCCGGGAACGGTACTTAGCGCAGGGGCCCCCCAGGTGTTGCAGGACCTTCGGGGGTGGCTCGCAATGACGCGGGGTCTGGTACCTCGCACAGGAGCCCCCCAAGGGATCAAGGACTTTCGGGGTTGCAAGCGGGGACGCCAGGGTCTGGTACATATTTCAGGGGCCGCCAAGGTGTCGCATAGCCTTCCGTGGTTGCACGCGGGGACGCCGGGGTCAGGTACCTGGCACAGGGGTCGCTCAGGTGGCACAGGACCTGCCAATATTGTGCGGAAGAACGCCGGGGTCTGGTACCTAGTGCAGGGGACCCCAGGTGGCGTAAGGAATTCTGCGGTTGCGCACGAGGACGTTGTGGTCTGGTACCTGGCGCAGGGGCCGCCCAGGTGGCTCAGTGACTACCGGGGAGGCGCGCAGGATTGGCGGGGTCTGATACCCGCGACAGGGGCAGCCCTGGGGCAGGGGCTGCCGGGGTTGTGCGCGAGGACGCCAGGGTGTGGTACCTGGCGCAGGGGTCGCCCAAAGAGCGCAGGGGCTGCCGGGTTTTCGAGCGGTAACACCAGAATCTTGTACCTGGCGCAGGGGCCGCCCAGGGGACATAGGGGAAGCCCAGGTGGCACAGGGGCTGACGGGTTTGCGCGCGGGAAAGCCTGGGTCTGGTACCTGGCGCAGGGGATGCCAAGGTGGTGCAGGGACTGCTAGTGTGGCACGAGGGGATACCGGGGTCTGACCCCTAGAGCAGAGGCTGCCCAGGTGGCGCAAGGACTTCCGGGGTTGCACGCGGGGACGCCGGGGTCTGGTATTGGCCCAGAGGCAGCCAAGGTGGCACAGGGCCTGCCGGGTTGTTTTGCGGTGACGCCGGGGTTTGGTACCTAGCACAGCGGCTCCCCAGGTGACTCAAGGATTTTCAGGGTTGCACGCGGGGACACCGGGGTCTGGTATCTGGCACAGGGCCGCCCAGGTGTTGCAGGGCCTGCTGTGGTTGCGCGCGGGAACTCCGGAGTCTGGCACCTGGCGCAGTGGTCGCCCAGGGAGCGAAGGGACTGCCGGGGTCTGGTACCTAGCACAGGGTCTTCCAGGTGGCTCAAGGACTTTTGGGGTTGCACGTGGGGATGCTGGGGTGTGGTGCATGGTTAACGGGTCGCCCAGGTGGCACAGGAACTGCCGGAGTTGCGCGCGAGGACGCCGGGGTCAAGTACCTAGCGCAGGGGTCCCCCAGGTGGCGCAAGGACTTCCGGGGTTGCACTCAGGGACGCCAGGGTCTGGTACCAACCGCAGGGGGACCCCACGTGTCGCAGGACCTGCTGGGGTGACTCGCGGTTATGCAGGGGTCTGGTACCAAGCACACGAGCCCCCCAGGTGGCTCAAGGACTTTCCGAGTTGCACAAGGGGACGCAGGGGTCTGGTATATGGTGCAGGGGTCGCCCGGGTGTCAAATAGACTGCCAGGGTTGCTCGCGGGGACGTTGGTGCCTGGTACCTGGCGCAGGGGCCGCCCAGGTGACACAGGTGCAACCCAGGTGGCGCTGGGGGGCCGGAGTTACGCACTTGGACGCCGGGGTCTTGTAGTGGGTGCAGAGGCAGCCCAGGTGGCTGAGGGATTCTGGAGTGGCGCGCATGGACCCCGGGGTCTGTTACATGGTGCAGGAGCCTCAAGGTGGAGCAGGGGAAGCCCATGTGTTGTAGAGGCCGCACAGGTGGCACAGGGACTTCTGGAATGGCGCGCGGGGACGCCAGAGCCTGGTACTTGGCGCAGGGGCCGCCCAGGAGGCGCAGGGGCTGCCGGGGTAGCGCACGTGGACGTCGGGGTCTCGTACATCGCGCAGCGGCTGCCCAGTTGTCGCAGTGGTGGCCCAGGTGTCGCAGAGGCTGCCGGGGTTGCGCGCGGTGACGCTGGGGTCTGGTACCTATCACAGGGGCCACGCATGTGGCTCTAGAACTTTTGGGGTTGCACGCGGGGACGCTGGGCTGTGGTAGGTGGTGCAGGTGTCGCCAGGTGGCGCAGGGTCTTCAAGCATTGCGTGCGAAGACGCCGGGGTCAGGTACCTGGCGCAGGGGACCCCAGGTGGTGCAGTGACAGCCGGGGTTGCGCGCTAGGACGCCGGGGTCTGGTACCTGGCGCAGGCGTCGCCCAAGGAGTGCAGGGGCTGCCGGGGTTGCAAGCGGTAATAAAGGGGTTTTGTACCTTTCACAGGGGACGCAGGGGACGCCCAGGTGGCACAGGGGGTGCCGGGTTTGCGCACGATGATGCCGGGGTCTGGTACCTGTGGCAGGGGAGGCCTAGTTGGCGCAATAACTGCCGGGGTTGCACGCAGTGATGCCGAGCCTGATACCTGGCGAAGGGGCCGCCCAGGTGGTGCCTGGGCCGCCCATATGATGCAGGGGCCACCCAGGAGGCGCAGGGGCTGCTGTGGTTGCTCGTAGGCATGCCGGGGTCTGGTACTTGGCACCGGGGACGCCCAGGTGGCGAAGGGATGCTGGGGTTGCGTACGTGGATGCCGGGGTCTGGCACCTGGGGAAGGGGTCGCCCAGGGAGTGCAGGGACTGCCGGACTAGCGCGCAGTAACGCCGGCATCTGGTACATGGTGCAGGGGTCCCCCAGGTGTCGCAAGGACTTCCGGGGTTGTACGGGGGGATTCCGGGGATGGGTACTTAGCGCGGGGGCCCCCCAGGTGTCGCAGGATCTTCCGGGGTGGCTGGCAATGACGCCGCGGTCTGGTACCTAGCCCAGGAGTCCCCCAGGGGGCTCAAGGTCTTTCGGGGTTGCACGCGGGAACGCCGGGGTCTGCTACATGGTTCAGGGGCCGCCCAAGTTTCGCATAGCCTGCCGGGGTTGCACGCGGGGACGCCGGGGTCCGGTACCTGGCGCAGGGGTCGCCCAGGTGGCACAGGACCTGCCATTATTGTGCGCAATGACGCCAGTGTCTGGTACCTGGCGCAGGGGCCGCCCAGGTGACGCAGGTGCAGCCTAGGTGGCACATGGGTGCCGGTTAGCGCACTTGGACGCCGGGGTATCATTTCCAGTGGAGGGGCCGCCCATTTCATGCAGGGGCTGCCGGGGTGGCGCCTGTGGACGCCAGGTTCTGGAACATGGTGCAGGGTCCACCCGGGTTGCGCAGGGGCTGCCGGGGTGGCGCGAGGAGACACCGGGGTGTGGAATCTGGCGCACAGATCGCCGAAGTGACGAAGGTGCAGCCCAGGTGGTGCAGGGGGGCCAGGGTTGCGCACTTGGACGCCGGGGTCTCATACCTAGTGCAGAGGCCGCCCAGGTGGCTCAAGGACTTTTGGGGTTGCAAGCAGGGATGCTGGGGTGTGGTCCATGGTGCAGGGTAGCCCAGGTGGCGCAGGAACTGCTGTTGTTGCGCGCGGTAATACCGGGGTCTCGTACCTGGTGCAGGGGAAACCCAGGGGACGCAGGGGACGCCCAGGTGGCACTGGAGCTGCCGGGTTTGCGCGCGGGGAAGCCGGGATCTGGTACCTGGTGCAGGGGCTGCCAAGGTGGTGCAGGGCCTGCTGGGTTGGCACACGGGGACACCGGGGTCAGACCCCTAGTACAGAGGCGACCCAGGTGGCGCAACGACTGCTGGGGTTGCATGCGGGGACGCCGGGGTCTGGCACCTGGCGCAGTGGTCGCCCAGGGAGCGAAGGGACTGCTGGAGTGGCGCGTGGTAACGCCAGCGTTGGTTATTGGCGCAAGAGCTGCCCAGGTGCAGCCCCGGTGGCGCAGGGGTGCCGGGGTGTTTTGCGGTGACGCCGGGGTCTGGTACCTAGCACAGCGGTCCCCCAGGTGACTCATGGTCTTTCGGGATTGCTTGCAGGGACGCCGGGGTCTGGTATCTGGTGCAGTGCCGCACAGGTGTCGCAGGGCCTGCTGGGGTTGCGCGCGGGAACGCCGGCGTCTGGTATCGGTGCATTGGCTGTCCAGGTGACGCAGGTGCAGCCCTGGTGGCGCAGGGGTGCAGGGGTTGCGCACTTGGACGCCGGCGTTTTGTACCAGGTGCAGAGGCCGCCCAGGTGTCTCAGGGGCTGCTGGTGTGGCGTGCGAGGATGCCGGGGTCTGGTACATGGTGCAGGAACCGCCCAGGTGGTTCAGGGGCTGCCCATGAAATGCAGAGGCCGCGCAGGTGGCACAGGGACTTTTGGGGTGGTGCACGGGGACGCCGGGGTCTGGCACTTGGCGAAGGGTCGCCCAAGAGGCGCACGGGCTGCCGAGGTTGCGAACGTGGATTTCAGGGTCTCGTACATGGCGCAGAGGACGCCCAGGTGTCGCAGGGGCCGCCCAGATGTCGTAGAGGCTACCGGGGTTGCGCGCGGTGATGCCGGGGTCTGGTACCTATCACAGGGGCCCCCAGGTGGCTCAAGGACCTTCTGGGTTGCACACGGGGACGCTGGGGTATGGTACATGGTTTAGGGGCCGCCCGGGTGGCACAGGGACTGCCGGGTTTGTGCGCGGGGAAGCCGTTGTAAGGTCCCTAGCACAGGGGTCGCCTAGGTGGCGCAGGAACTGCCTGGGTTGGGCGCAAGGACGCCGGGGTCAGGTACCTGGCGCAGGTGTCCCCCAGGTGGCGCAAAGACTGCGGGGTTGCACGGTGGGACGCCGGGGACGGATACTTAGCGCAGGGGCCCCCAAGGCGTCGCAGGGCCTGTCGGGATGGCTCGCCGTGACGACGGGGTGTGGTACCTAGCACAGGGGACACCAGCTGGCACAAGGACTTCCAGGGTTGTGCGCGAGGATTTCGGGGTCTGGGACCTGGCGCAGGGACCGCCCAGGTGGCGCAGTGACTACCAGGAAGGCGGTCTGGGACGGCGGGGTCTGGTACCCGCGAAGGGGTAGCCCAGTTGGCAGGGGCTACCGGGGTTGCACGCTGGGGCGCCGGGGTCTGGTACCTGGTGCTGGGGTCTCCCAAGGATCGCAGGGGCTGCTGGGGTTGGGCGCGGTAACGACGGCATCTGGTACCTGGCGCAGGGGCCGCCCAGGTGACGCAGGTGCAGCCTAGTTGGCACATGGGGGCCGGTGTTGCGCTCTTGGAAGCCGGGGTATCATACAGTGTGCAGGGGCCGCCCAGGTGCTGCAGTGGCTGCCGGGGTTGCGCACGTGGATGCTAGGGTCTCGGACATGGCGCAGGGGCCGCCCAGGTGTCGCAGGGGCCGTCCAGGTGTCGGAGGGGATTCCGGGATTGTGAGCGGTGATGCCGGGGTTTGTACCTAGCACATTGGCCCCCCAGGCGGCTCAAGGACTTTCGGGGTTGCACGCAGGGACGCTGGGGTGTGGTACATGGTGCAGGGGTCGCCCAAGTGGTGAGGAACTGGCAGGGTTGCGCGTGGTAACACCGGGGTCTTGAACATGGCGCAGGGACAGCCCAGGCGATGCAGGTGACGCCTAGGTGGCACAGGGGCTTCCGGGTTTGCACGTGATGATGCCGGGGTCTGGTACCTGTCACAGGGGCCGCCCAGGTGGCGTAGGTACTGCTGGGGTTGCACGTGGTGACGCCGGGGTCTCATACATGGCGCAGGGGCCGCCCAGGTGGTGCAGGGGCTGCCGGGGTTGCGCGGGGACGCCGGGGGTCAGGTACCAGGCACAGGGGCCGCCAAGGAGGCGCAGGGAGTGCTGGAGTGGCACGCGGGGACACCGGGTGTGGTATCTGGTGCAGGAGATGCCCATCTGATGCAGGGCCCTCCCAGGAGGCGCAGGAGCTGCCGGGGTTGCTCACGTGGACTCCGGGGTCTCGTATAATGTCAGGGGCCGCCCAGTGTCCCAAGGGAGGCCCAGCTCTCGCAGAGGCTGCCGGGGTTGCCCGCGGTGATGCCAGGGTCTGGTACCTTGCACAGGGTCCCCCAGGTGGCTCAAGGACTTTCGGGGTTGCACGCGGGTACGCTGGGGTGTGGTGCAAGGTGCAGGGGTCGCCCAGGTGGCACAGGAACTGCCGGGGTTGCGCGCGAGGAAGCTGGGGTCAGGTAATTGATGCTGGGGTCCCCCAGGTGGTGCAAGGACTTCCGGTGTTGCACGCGGGGACACCGGGGTCTGGTACCTGCGAAGGGGCACCCCAGGTGTCACAGGGCCTGCCGGGGTGGCTCGCGGTTACGCAGGGGTTTGGTACCTAGCACAGGAGCCCCCCAGGTGGCTCAAGGACTTTCGGGGTTGCACGCGGGGACGCCGGGGTCTGGTATCTGGTGCAGGGGCCGCCCAGGTGTCCCATAGCCTGCCGGGGTTGCTTGGGGGGACAGAGGAGTCTTTAACCTGGCGCAGGGACCGCCCAGGTGGCGCAGAGACTGCCGGATTTGCGCGCGGGGATGCCGGGGTCTGGTACCTGGCGCAGGATCTGTCCAGGGACACAAGGGACGCCCAGGTTGCACAAGGGCTGCTGGGTTTGCGCGCGGGGATGCCGGGGTCTGGTACCTGGCGCAGGGGCCGCCAAGGTGGGGCAGGGACTGCTGGGGTGGCACGTGGGGACACCAGGGTCTGGTATCTGGCGCAGGGGCCACCAAGATGGCACAGGGCCTGCCAGGGTGGCTCGCGGTGACGCCGGGGTCTGGTACCTAGCACAGGGGCCCCCCAGGTGACTCAAGGACTTTCGGGGTTGCACGCGGGGACGCCGGGGTCTGGTATCTGGCGCAGGGGCCGAACAGGTGGCGCAAGGACTTCCGCGGGGACGCTGGGTTCTGGTACCTAGCACAGGGGCCACGCATGTGGCTCAAGGACTTTCGGGGTGGCAC
>PVJS01028363.1:0-17692 GCA_004027185.1 Glis glis | reverse complement strand
CAAGAGCTATCTTATTCCTGAATATGACCTCATTATGGAGAAAGCCAGTCTTCTGTATCCCTAGTTCTACAACCTTGTAGACCAATTGTGGGTCAAAAAAAAAAATATATATATACATATATAAATATATATGTATATATATATATTTATATATATGTATATATGTATGTATATATAAATATATATATACATATATAAATATATATGTATATATATATATGTATTTGTTTTTGGTACTGGGGATTAAACCCAGGAGCATTCTACCACTGAGCCACACTCCAGACCTCCCTATTTTATTTATTTATTTATATATTTTGCGGTACTGGAGATTGAACCCAGGGGCATTCTACTTCTGAGCTATACACCCATCCCTATTTTTTTTTATTCTTTATTTTGAAACAG
This sequence comes from Glis glis, assembly GCA_004027185.1. Lineage (NCBI taxonomy): Eukaryota > Metazoa > Chordata > Mammalia > Rodentia > Gliridae > Glis > Glis glis. The sequence goes on along the minus strand of PVJS01028363.1, from coordinate 17,290 downwards.
TGTCTCACTAAGTTGCAGAGGGCCTCACTAAGTAGCTGAGGCTGACTGCCAACCCAGATCCTCCTGTCTCAGCCTCCCAAGTACTGGGATTTCAAGCGTGTGACACCATGCCTGGCTTCCCTATTTTATTATCTCACTGAGTTGCTGAGGCTGGCTTTGAACCTGAGATCCTCCTGTCTCAGTTTCCCAAGTACTGGGGATTACAGCGTGCGCCACAACAACTGGCTGCTTGGTTTTTTAAATATAATGTCATCGGTGCATTGTAATTATACATAATAATGAGATTCAGAGTGATAGAAACATACATGAACACAGCACTTGGTGTGTTTCCCTCCAGATTTTACCCCCTCCCCCCTCCATACATATTATTGAGATTGGTTTTGATAACTTCATACATGTACATATGTACGCATGTTCATATGTACACAGCCTTATTTGCACTGTTTTCTTCACCAAGTCTCCCTTCCCTCTCTCCACCCCCTTCCACTATTCTGCTGGTCTCTCTTCTCATTTATCTGAAGTCCATTTTGCTTTCCAACGTCTCTCTAGCTTGCGCCTATGAAAGAAAACACATGACCCTTGAATTTCTGTGACTGGCTGATCTCACTTAGCATAATATTCTCTAGTTCCACCCATCTTCTTGCAAATGACATCCTTTTGTTCTTCTTTATGGCTGAGTAAAATTCCATTGTGTGAATATACCACATTTTCTTAATCCATTCATCTGTTGACAGACATTGAGGCTAGTCTGTTTGTGAATTGTGCTGCTATAAACATGGATACGCATGTATTGCTATAGTATTCTGCCTTTACTTCCTTTGGAAAGATACCCAGGAGTGGTATAGCTGGGTCATATGGTGGTTCCATTCACAGTCTTCCGAGGAACCTCCACACTCTTTTTTAAAAAACTGAATCTGCACTAAAACGCACAGACTTTTTTCCCTTGTCATTATTCTCTAAACAATGTAGTCTGACAACTGTGTACATGCATTTCCATTGTATTAGGGGTTGTACGTCATCTAGAGATGATTTAAAGTATATGGGAGGATGTGTGCAGTTGCATGCAAATATCATGTCTATAAGGAACTTGAGCATGTGAGGATTTTGGATGCAACAATCCCCCAGGGATACTGAGGGACAGCTGCACAAGCAGGAAGAAGCCTCGGGGTAAATGCTCCAAAGGACTGCAAGCCACAGGGAGCTGGTGCTGTCCTTCCTTGGTGCACACAATGTCGCTTTCTCTGGGCTCCTCAGCCCTGCAGAAGGACCCTGGCCAGCGTGTGGAGATCACTGGTGGTGGTGTTTGTGTGTGTGTGGGAGGGGGTATTGCATTCATGTGAGTGCTAGTGGCTCTGCCCAGCTCAGCCACTGCGGGAGGCCCATGGCAGATGTCGCAGATGGCAGTCTTCCACACAGCCCGCAAGCTTAAGGCTGGCGTTTGCGTTGCGCTCCTAGCCCCCCGCCCCACGCGCTGAGGCTGGAACCGGCAGGACAAGGGTTCTCACCTGGGGACCTTTGCGCACGCTGCTGGCCTTGGCTTGACTTTCCCCTCGCTCAGGACCACTTCGGGCTTCTATGACCCGGCGGGTCACAGGGCCTCGGGCTGCAGGTCACAGGCCCCGCGCCCTGCACCCTGAGGAGGGAAACCAGGTTCAGGGCTTGGACTGAGCATGAGGAGCTCTGGAGCTTCCGCAGCTTCCTGGTGAGGTCCAGTCAACAGGTGCCGAGGTAGCAGGACCGGTGTACCAAGGACGGACAGCCATTGCCGGAATCCTTGCAGCCCCCGGCAAGGCTGAGACAACCGGTCCCTTCCTCACGTGGTCCTCACGGTTTGCCCTGTAAGGATGACCTATCTTCAGTAGGGGGCGGATGGCTGGCAATTGTATATTTTAAGCTAGTGGAAGTTGGACGGTTTGCCACACAAAGAAATGATAAAAATTTGAGGTGATAGATATGTCAATTACCCCCACCTGATCATTATGCATTGTATACAAATATTGAAATGTCACACCATACCTTATAAATATATACAATTTCTAAGTGTCAATTACAATTTTAAAATATATTAAAATACTAAATATATTACAATAAATTATAATATATAATATAAGATATAAGATACATGAATATATTGAATATATTCAGTTAATATATTAAAATATATTCATGTATCTTGTGCTATAAACTGAGTTTTTCAGGACTATCCCTTATGTTCTCAACTGGACTCTAAGATGCCTAAGGGCATAAGCCTTGGGTGGGTTTATGTGTGTGTGTGGTATTGGGGTTGAATAGAAGGGGTTCTACCTCTGAGCTACACCCCCAGCTCTATTTTCTTATTTATTTATTTATTGGTGGTACTGGATATGGAACCCAGGGCCATTCTAGCTCTGAGCTACACCCCCAGCCCGTTTATTTTATTTAAATTTTATTTTATTTAAAAAAAATTTTTTTTTTGCGGTACCGGGGATTGAACCCAGAGGTGTTCTACCTCCGCGCTACACCCCCGGCCCTATTTTTTATACTTCATTTTGAAACCGGGTCTCACGAAGTTGTGGAGGGCCTCACTAAGTGGAGAGAGAGAGAGAGAGAGAGAGAGAGCTGAGGCTGGCCGCGAACCCGGATCCTCCAGTCTCCGCCTCCCAAAGTACTGGGATTACAAGCGTGCGCCACCACGCCTGGCTTATTTTTAAATTTTGAAACAGATTTTTGCTAAGTTCCTGAGGCTGGCCTTGAACCTGTGATCCTCCTGTCTCAGCCTCCCAGGTACTGAAATTACAGGTGTGTGCCACCACACCAGGCACACCTTGGGTATTTTTTCTAAACTATCTTCATTATGAATTCCCAGGTATTCTTGAACCTCTTCCACTCACCCCAAATGGTCAATCTCAAATGAGGAGAAGGAAAAGGACTTTTCCAGATGAATGCCTAGCTTTAAATCTTCTCTTCCCTGTCATTCTATCTCTAAGTGGTATATTCATATGCAATACTGTATACAGAACATGTTTAATCATGAGAGCAGAAAAAGAAATTAGAAGAAGTATTTGATGCAAAATAATGAGTTTTCAAATCCTTTAAAAATATAACAAATCTCATTTTTTAAAATCTCCCATTTTACAATAACTGTTTTTCACGCCAAATTTACTGAACCTTAAGATTGTTGTAATTATCTTCTGTTGGTTGTGCATTCTCCTATGAGGATTTACTTATATTTAAATTACAAAAATAATATGTGCTAGAAATCAAGTGAGTGGTTCCCTATGGGGAAAGGATTGATTGGAAGGAGGCATAAAGTAATTCAATTTCAGTGTATTTATTTGTAAAAAACTCACTGAATTGTACATTTACATCTGTGCATTCAAATGTATGTAATTTCACATCAATAAAAAGAAATAGTAAATGTTTAAAGAATAAAGCTAGGAAAACACAGAAACACACAACGGGAATATTCCCCCCCAGTACTCACACAAATTAAGATGTCAAAGGTTGGAATATTAAAGCTTATTTTACTTTAAAAAAAGCATTTCCATGTTATGCAAATACCACATGTTCATTACTTTTAAAAAATAAAATAGCTTTTCCCACTCAATCATGTTTCATGCTGCCTTTCAACATCCTTAGGTAGAGAATTATAGCATTTTAACATAGCATATTCAATCAACTCCTCCAAATATATTGCTATTTTAAATAATGACTTGCTAAATATCCATGTATATATGTCTTTTCATACTGCAGTAATTATTTTTAGGTTAGTTCTTAGAATTGGAATTGCTATGTCAAGTAATGTGTGTTTTCAGAAAGGTTATTGATATGTATTGACAAGTGTCTTTAGTTTATGCGACCATCAGCAGATGCATGGGAATGCCAATACCCACAAAGAGACAAAACTGAACAGTATAATGCTATTTAATATTTCCAAGCTGATATATCTAGATTACTGATGACGTAATCTCTTTTTTTTCACCTGTTTAATGACTCTTTGGTTTTATTTCCTCCAGTAAATTGCCTTTTAAAATCCTTAGACTCTTCATAATTTCCATTTTTTCTTATTGACTTGTAAAAGCTCTTTATATAGTAAGGACACACTGCCTATGTATTCAGATACTGTAATTTCCCCATTTGTCATTTGTCTGAGTTTTTGAATCCTGGGTAGGTCAGTTGCTGTGGTTAGCTAACTCAACACCTACTGCTAACCTCCTTCTCCATTGTCTGCCTTTTTCTTTGGAGACTGTAAAGGAAAATCCCAGTTTTCTTACTTTCTCTTGTATTTAGGAGTACTCCTGTGACACAGACCTAGCCATTAAGACATAAGCAAATGTCAAGGCCAGAGGGAGTTCTAAGAATGTTTTTGTACCTTTTAAAAAATATTTATGGTAGTCTGGTTTCAATTCTTTAGGGTAGACACCCAGAAGTGGTACAGCTAAGTCACGAGGGAGGTTCATTCCCATTCTTCTGAGGACTCTCCACACTGTTTTCCAAAGTGGTTGCACTAATTTGCAATCCCTCCAACATTGTATCAGAGTTCCTATTTCTCTACATCCTCGCTAGCATTTATTATTGTTTGTGTTTTTAATGACTGCCATTCTAATTGGGGCTAGGTGAAATCTCAGGGTAGTTTTGATTTGCATCTATCTGATTGCTAATGATGTTGAACATTTTCATATATTTATTGGCCATTTGTATTTCTTCTTTTGTGGTATATTAGTTCACTTGCTCATTTTTTGATTTGGGTTATTTATTTATTTATTTATTTTGGTGGTGAGTTTCTTGAGTTCTTTGTATATTCTAGATATTAGTCCTCTATCGGAGGAGTAGCTGGCAAAGACCTTCTCCCATTACCATAGTAATTCATGCATATCTATGTTTATAGCAGCAAAATTCATAATTGCCAAACTATGGAACCAGCTGAGGTGTCCATCAACAGATGAATGAATTACAAAATTATGGGGTATACACACAATGGAATTCTACTCAGCCATAAAGAAGAACAAAATTATGTCATTTGCAGGGAAATGGATGGAACTGGAGAATATTATGTAAAGTGAGATTAGTCAGTCACAAAAAGTGAAAGGTCAGATATTCTCCCTCATATGCGGAAGGTCGGGAGAAACTGGGACACAGGAGGGACTCTAGACAAAAACACCTCAGTGGACATGATGTACATACACAAACTTATCAAACAATCACTGTGCTGAGCACGGGAAGGTGGGGAGGGAGAAGGAGTGGGGTGGGAACTGGTGGGGGGCTCAACGAGTCCTGCGTGCAGGTATGCCTCTATTGATGTATGATTACAATGCACCAATAAAAAAATAGTTATGGCTGGTGGTTTTTCTTCCCATTTATTTCTTCCTTAAGTGTGGATTTAATGGCAAGAGCTGTGGCAGTCTTTTTGCAACATGAGGTGACTAGCAGGATCATAAAAGGCCCACACATAAAGAATGGGGGAGAGGAAAATGGACAGAGCGCATATCCATGACGGTGTCAGTGAGTTTCCATGCCAAACCTGGCCTCGCTTACTCCAGCTTTTCGTGGTGTGAGATAAGGAAATATCTTTCCTACTGAAATCATTGGTTGCTCCGTTGTTGTTACTTGTGGCCAAAAGTGTTTGTCCACCAAATTCCTGGTTTGATTTTGAGAAATATTACTTGTGCTTTCCACTGCCTGCTTCTCCTGCCATCGTGTCCTTAGTTTCCTGGTAATTCATCCCAGCTACCTTGTCTCCTTTAACCTTTATCTGGAGTCTCGTCCTATCTTTCATCTCCACCCACACTCCCCTTGCGCACGTTCCTGCTGGCTTTCCTATGGGTAATGTCGTCTTGCTTTTAACTTTGTTTGTTTTCGTCCTTCCTTCTTCTTTGTAACTTAAAGAAAACACTGAGGCAATTTCCAGCTAGCAATAAATGAATACGCAATGATGTGGGAGGCATCCAGTGTCCACTGACTGGGGGTTTAGCCATCCATGGCAGAGTTTCTGGTATTATTTCCTTTAACATTTATGCGTTTCATAGTTCTTTAAGGTTTCAGAATTTCATAAAGATGAACTTTATCTGGGATAAAATGTACAGAACCAGAAAGAGATGATGAAGTAGCAAAGCCAGAAATATGTGGGGTTATAACTAAATTAAATACACTTTCCTTAGTAATATGTACCAGCAAATTACTATCTGATTTATTGTGAAAAATTACCCCCATAGAGTCTAATTTCCTGTTTTGGAAACATTGAGAGCACTTACAATTGGAAAAATGATGAGCCACATTTTTAGGAAAAAAATTAAATATAAACTAGCTCTTGAGTTTAAATCTTGTTTACATCATATTAATCTAATTTCTTAGTATCATAAGATGACATGATATATCTTCATCTTGTGTCATTAAACTGAAACTTCCTTTGGTCTCCTAAGAAACATAATTATGTAGAGAAATAAAAATCTAAACAGTCAGCAAAAGAATGTAGATTTGGCTACTTCTGCCAATTAATAGCTATGAAAATTTGTTTGAATGTTTTTTCTTCTCCCATCTCATCTATAAAAATGGCACTAAAAGTGCTTAGTTGACCTATCCTGTGGTTGACCTATCCTCTGAGCTACACCCCCAGCCCCAATTTTTATTCTTTATTTTGAAACAGAGTCTCACTAAGTTGCAGAAGGCCTCACTAAGTATTTGAGGCTGGCCGCGAACCTGGATCCTCTGGTCTCAGCCTCCCAAGTACTGGGATTACAAGTGTGTGCCACCACGCCCGGCTTCTATTTTTTATTCTTTATTTTGAAACAGGGTCTTACTAAGTTGCACAGAGCCTCATTAAGTAGCCGAGGCTGGCTGCGAACCTGCGATCCTCCTGTTTCATCCTCCCAAGTACTGGGATTACAAGCATGCACCACCACACCCGGCAAGATCACCTGTTTAAAACAAGTCATTTCATCAATGAGGCATGAGAGACAGAGAGACAGAGAGAGAGAGAGAGAAAGAGAGAGAAAGAGAGAGAGAAGGCCACTTTTCTTTGTACTTTTATTGGTGCATTGTAATTAGACATCATAATGAGATTCAAAGTGATTGATTCATACATGCACACAGCACTCGGTGCATTTCCCTCCAGATCCCCCCTGTCCCCCCTCCTCTCTCCCAGTACACGTAAGCTAGATTGGTGTGATACCTTCAAAGATGGTTATAGAATATTTGCATTGTTTCCTTCCTCCATCCTCCTTTTTCCCTTCCTCCCTCCCCCAACTCCCTCCCACACTCTCCTGGTCTCTTGGGAGGTCACTTTTCTTAGGTCATACAAGTAGTGAGTGACAGAACCAGGGCCAGAACTTAAATCCAGTGCATTTACCACTCCACAGCTGGAATGGAGAGCTGATGGAGTGAGGGGTAGAGCCACTGTGATGAGTCACCAGCGCCACAAAGTGAAACCACGCGACCCACATAGTGTCCCACACCACAGGGTCCCCGTGTGCTAAGACCAGAGCACTGCACACTTCACCCCAAGCCCCACTTGTTCTGTAAACCGATTTCCACTCTGTTATGTTGTAAGTGGAAAGAAGTATTCCTCCTTAAAAGAAAACCAGAGCATTGCTTAGAAATTAACTTACAAAGTAATAGTTGGGGAATTTCAAGTTAGGGAGCTTGTGTTAAGACATTTAATTATTCCTTTAATTGGACAAAAGAGTTTAAAATGCATTTGCCAGTAGGAAACCACTAATATTGACTAATGTGGTGTATCCAATTAACAGGTAGATATTAATTTGACTGAACAAATTGCTCCAATTAAAGAGGTGTTCTTTATTATTGAACATAGAGATTATTAACATACATCTTACATTTGTGTGGTCCTTTCAAGTTTTATGATATTTTTTAATGACAGGTTGAGTATCCCTTATCCAAATGTTTGGGCCCAGAAGTATTTCTTATTTCTGTTTTTTTATTTTTGCGTTTTGAAATATTTGCATAGACATAATGAGACATCTACCTCTGAGGGACATTCTACCTCTGAGTTACATCCCCAGTCCTATGTTGCTTTTTATTTTTTATTTATTTTTTACTTTGAAACAGGGTCTTGCCAAGTTACTGAGGACTGGCCTCCAATTTGTGATCCTCTTTTTTTTTTTTTGTGGTACTGGGATAGAACCCAGGGGCATTCTACCTCCGAGCTACACCCCAGCCCTATTTTTTTATTCTTTATTTTGAAACCAGGTCTGACTAAGTTGCGGAGGGCCTCACTAAGTAGCTGAGGCTGGCCGTGAACCCGGATTCTCCAGTCTCAGCCTCCCAAGTACTGGGATTACAAGCGTGCACCACCATGCCCGGCTTTGTGATCCTCTTGTCTCAGCCTCCCAAATACTGGGATTATAGGCAGGTGCTGCTGTGCTCAGCTGGTGATTATGTTGTTAAAACAAGTATTTCCATTTCTCTATTCGTAATCTTGGATTGCTCATTTACTCTCTTAAACATGATATGAGCAACATATTTTTGTATGAGATCATTTTAGTTGCCCATGAAACTCTTCCCTCTGATGAATAAATTGAATTTGCTCTTGGACTTGAGGAGTTTCACAATTTGAGTTTGAAAAAAGAGAAACAGACCACAATGGAATCATCTCTGCTTCCTCCTAACTTTATTTTGAAGAGTTTTAAATCTAAAGGAAAATTGGAACAGATGCATAATGAATATCCACTACCCTTTAAGGCTTTATGAAATTTGCTTCATTATCTTTCTATAAATAGGGCTTTTGTTGTTGTTGTCATTGTTTCTGCTATTTTGTCAGTAGACTGCAAACATCCTGACATTCCATTCCTAGACACCTTACCATGCATCTCCAAAGAATAAAGACACTCTCCTACATAGCCACATTATCTCTGTTTTCAAAACAAAACCTAGATGGTTTCAAACCTGGAAGAAAATGTTTACTTGCACATAGGCAGTGGAACAAAGAAGTTCAACTCTCTCCTCTAAATATCCCCACTGAAAGCACACACACACACACACACACACACACACACACACACACACGACAGGAGCTTGTATTTATAGACACAATTTTTTTTTCGTACTGGGGGATGGGACCCAGGGGCATTTTACCTCCAAGCTACACCCCCAGCCCTATTTTCTGTTCTTTATTTTGAAACAGGGTCTCACTAAGTAGCTGAGGCTGGCTGCAAACCCAGATCCTTAGGTCTCAGCCTCCCAAGTACTGGGATTACAGGCATGCACCACCACGCCTGGCTGACACAAAATGTTTTAGAGTCACTGCAAGGGATGGCCAAATTATTCATGACTTCTGAGTGTTACTATCCAGTCACGTGTGTGACACTCGCCTGGTCTAGGACTCTGCAATTTGTCCCCTGTGAAGTGGAGTCCAGGGGACCATCTCACCGTGCCTGCGTCCCTGGCTTGTCTAGGGTCAGAGCAGCAGAAGGACTCGGCGTGGCTTCTCTGGGTGTACGGCATCAGCTTACCAAACTTGGCTGCGTGGTGTGGACGCACACAGAGCCTCTCAGATTCCAGGATCAGGTGGCCCTGTGCCCAGCAGCCCCTCCTCCACGTCTCCTGAGTGCCCGATAGCACCTGCAGCTCTGATAGTGACACAAGATGAGGGTCCTATGAATTATCACATGATATCCCAAACCTATCTGAATAGCTGTCAAATGCTCTATAGAGCACTTGAATTTTATAAGCCCCAGTTTTTTCTGGGCCTGAATTTGGAAATATGCCCTAGTACCTTCAAAGAGGTAAGCTGGCCCTGCTCCGGTGAGCATTTAAAGATGTGTTTGGATTTTTATTCATGGGATTCTAGTCTGTGACTGATATTTTAGGGTAACAGGTCAGGTAAGAAGTGAGAGGCATGAATCCAATTGCATATGTGAGAGGAAAGAGAATTCAAATGGCCCAAGGAGTTTCCGGAAAACTTACAAGTATTTCATGAGACCAAAAATTTTTAAGTCGTAGTGATAAAATCAGAGAACAGGGTTAAGTGTAATCTGACGCATCTGGTGCCAGGGTCTTTTAGTTTTCTCTAGCAGTTGTATTTTTAATTAATTAATATTTAATTAACAAATAATTGTGCATATTTCTGGAGTACTGTGTGATATTTCAATACATGGATATATTATGTAATGATTTAATCAAGATAGTTAGGTTATCCCTCCTCTCAAACATTTATCATTTCTTTGTGATGAGAACATTCAAAATTCTCTCTTCTGGCTATTTTGATTTATATGATATGATACTGTTAGCTATAGTCACCCCCTTGGTAATAGTATACCAGAACCTATTCGTCCTTCTCTGTGCATCTTTGCACCCATTAACCAATCCTTTCCCACACCCCCACTAGTTTTATGAGGTATAATCCACATGCAATAAACTGCACTATTTAACTTGTGCAATTTGAGAAGATATGACCTATGAATGCACCCATTAAACCATCACTACAATCAAGATAATGAACATTTATTGCCCCCCAAAGTGTCCTCCTTTCTGGAATTTTATATAAATGGAAATAAACAGTATGTAATCTTTCTCTTTATCTTTTTAATCTGGTTTGGTTTCTCTTACCCAGCATAATTATTTTTAATTCATCCAAATTGCTGTGTGTATCAGTAGTTTATGCCTTTTTACTGCTGAGTAATATTCCATAAACATAACTAGTGGCTCCTATAGGAGCCATTGTGGTTCCTCATTGGTAGCATTACTGATATTCCAGCCTGCCATTGGTGTCCTGCACTCTCAAAACCACAGGCAAGCTTTCTCCCCAGTTACCATACCTTATTAGAAGGACTCCAAAGCAGGGCTTTCAGAAACCCCCATTTCCACCTAAAAGATGCACTCTCCCTAAAAAATGCATCTTTTAATGTAAGTAGGAGTACATTCTCATATAACGATAACAAATATAGTAGAGCAAATACATAAACCAATAACATAGCCAGTTATTATCGTTATCATGTATTATGTACTGAGGATAACTGTATGTGCTACTCTTTTGTATGTCTGGCAATGCAGAAAGTCTATTTACACTAGCATCACCACAAACATGTGAGTAATGCATTGTGATACGATGTCCCTACACGAGGAATTTTTCAGCTCAGTTATAATCTTATGGGACCCGTGTATATGCAGTTCATTGTTGACTGAAATGTTGTGATGTGACACAGGACTATAAATCAAACATGAAGCTTATCCCACTAGCCAGCATTTCTTCTACCCCATGTTTGTGTATGCGTGTAAACATGTCCACATATTTATTTAAAACTCGTGTGAAAGTTAAGGTATGTTTCCTGTAGCAGTTGGCGTTTTTGTAACACATCATAATACAGGGCAGCCAAGGTAATTTTGATGCCATTTGGTTCAAAACAAAACTCCCTGATAGGTGATTCCGTTTCATCATGTTGATTAGCAATCATTTGTAAAAAAAAAAACTGCTGAAGACAAATAAAATTAAAATCTAATCAGTGACAGTGTCAAAGGTAAAAAAATTCTGCAATTAATATTAAACACAAATGCTGTTCTTCTGTTTTTATTATTCAATACCACACTGAGCAGACCATGACAATCTTTTTTCCTTCTTTCTGCAAAAATAAAGAGCCTTTTAAATATGCTTAATGTTAGCTGTACTTACCATAGATAATAAAAATTAAAAGCCTTGTTTTTATTGCTGGGGAATCTCATAGCATAATAATACTATGGAAAGCTCATGTAGCAATTTTCAATTTCCAAAACATTTTGGCAGCAGAAATTACCTGAAAGCTTAAATAAAATAATTGTGTGTCTTGCAGAGCTCCGAGACTTCTGAATTGAACCAAGGCAGAAATTGAAGCAAACCATTTTCCAGTGCTGTGAAGAACGGTTTTATTGGAACGTGACCTTCTCAAGCTTCGATTTATTCTCACGTAGTGTTATTAGAATTTAAAGAGAGAATGTAGCCTAGATGTGAAAAAATAGAATCAAGAAGATGCTTCTTTTCTCATGGGAAGAACTTCAGCAGTACCCACTGAAGAGACTTTCTAAATGCATGGCCCACAGACCATTTGAATCAGAACCTTGCAGGGCTGGGGTGCAGCTTAGTGGTAGAGTGCCTGCTTAGCATGCAAGGGGCCCTGAGTTATATCCCCAGCATTGCAAAAATCATATGTGTGTGTGTGTGTGTGTGTGTGTGTGTGTGTGTGTATATGTAATAAAAATAAAATCAAAACCTCCTAGACAGCTTAGGAATTCAGATTCTTGGCCCATAGAATCACTGAATCAGTCTCTTGCAGAGCCAGGGAATATGCATTTTAAAAACCAGCTGGGCATGGTGGCACACACCTGTAATCTCAGTACTTGGGAGGATGAGACAGGGATTGCAGGTTCAAGACCAGCCTTAGCAACTTAGCGAGATGCTCAGCAACCTGTTGAGACCCTGTTTCAAAAACAAAAAAAGAAAAAGGGCTGGGGGTATAGCTTGGAGGTAGAATGCCTCTGGGTTCAATGCCCAGAACCACAAAACAAACAAAGAAACACACCCCCACCAACAACAGCAAAACCAACCACCACCAACAACAACAATAGCAAAAAACCACTTATGGTACTTCTTGACCATTCTGGGGTGTAAGAACCCTCATCAGAAAAGACATTCTTGCTCAAAATATCATGGAAACTCATAGGGAGATGTAGCAACAGCTGCAGGATGCAGGCGTGCGGCTTTAGGCAGACACTGCAGAGCACCTACTGTGTATTCCAGGTTGTTTGGATGCTGGGCCTGCGGCAGGGCCACCGTCCAGCAGGCTGCAATCCTGAGCCATCAATGTAAGCAAGTCTTTGCAGGTGATTTCTTCATCTGGAAACCAGAGCCACACAAGTGACACAATCCAAGCCCTGAGTCCCTCAGATAAGTCACGCACACTGTGCAGGCACCAAGATCTGTGCTGTTCTCAACACAGGGAGGCTTCAGAAAGCTCCAGAAGCCATGCTTACGTGATATTCAGGTCAAGGCATTTGGGTGGAGAGGATGTGAAGGCATTAAGAAAACTGTATCAGCCGGGAGTGGTGGTGCACTCTTATAATCCCAGTACTTGGGAGGCTGAGACAGGAGGATCCGTGTTCGCAGCCAGCCTCAGCTACTTAGTGAGGCTCTCTGCAACTTAGTGAGACCCTGTTTCAAAATAAAGAATAAAAAGTAGGGTTGGGAGTGTAGCCCAGAGGTAGAATGCCCCTGGGTTCAATCTCCAGTACTGCAAAAAAATATATATATATACAAGAGACAAAGAAGAAGGGGGGAGTCTCCATTCTTCTCCCCCCTTCTTCTTTGTCTCTTGTATATAAACTTAGACATTATTTAAGTTCACCTTCATTTCCATTAAGAATTTTAGCACTTAGTTTAAAGTTTTCACTGTTTGTATTCATGAAACAATAACCAATAATAATAATGATAGCTAACATTCATTGCCTACCAGACCCTGGGCTTCTTTACTTATTTTGACTTTCATTATCTTCACATCTCCATGCAGAAGGTACTACAACTAACCTCTGTGTTAGTTGGTTTTCCATTACTGTAACAAATATCTGAGATAATCAACTTATGAAGTGGAAAGGTTTATTAGAGTTCACAGTTTTGGAGGTTTCAGTCCATGGTCTGTTGGTTTTGCTGCTTTGGGGCCTCTGGCCCAGGCAGCACAGCATGATGGGAAGTGAGGTGGAGCAAAGCCACTCACCTCATGGCTGGGAAATTTAAAAAAAGGAGAAGAAGAGGAAGGGGCTGGGGTCTCACAATCCTCTTCAAGGACATTCCCCCAGGGACCTAACTTCCTCCCACTGGGCCTGACCTTTTCCACACCTCTCAATAGTGCCAAGCTGGGGACCAAGATTTTAACACATGGGCCTTTGGGGGACATGCCAGATGCAAACTAGAGCCACCTCATTTTACAGATAAGGAAACAGCAGCCTGGGAAGGAACACACCAAAGTCACAGTTCTTGTAAGTCACACAATCCAGACTTGAACCCATGTCCCCCTGACTTCAACGATTCACTCAGTATATGACTTCTGAAACAAACTCAGAATGAGGGCTCCCAACAGAGTCTCCTGTGGGGTCCCATCTGCAGAAGTATTTTCCTGATTGACACACATTTGAGTCTCTACTATGTGCCAGTGGGACCAAGCTCGATGAATGGTTTTTGAACTTGGTGGGACTGAACTGCAATCCAAGGATCCAGAAGTCAGTCAAGCACAGAGCCCTGCCCTCCTGGCACAACTCCTGCCCCTAAGCAAAGAGAGAAGGGGGAAATGATGGCACACAAGTGTACATGCTGTGCCTGCAGAAAGATGTACACCATGTGAAAGGGAGAAGCAAACCAAGTGAAAACGTCAGGGTTTACATACCACCTAATTAAAAAAAGAGAAAACAACAACACACACACATACAGAGGCACATATAGTATGCATATAGTATGCACATATATGCTTATAAGTATTCTACGTATACAATGAAGTACATATGTGTCTGTTTTCATACAAAAGACACATACTGTGTACATGTGGATCTGCGTTACTATGCAAGGCGCTGCAGTGTGCATATATGTTTGTGTGTCTACATGTAGGATGTCTCTATGTCTATGTGCAAGTGGAAAATATATGATATGCATTATGAATGCCTTTATACAGAGAAGACATGTTGCATGTATACATTTCTTTGTGTATGAATGTTACATTTATTATACATTTATGTTTGTGTGCATATGGAAGCCACATGATGTGTGCATATATATTCATATGTAAGATACATGATATACATACATGTTTTCATGCATACCAGAGGTAAATATGATATATTCATATCTTTGTGTGTATGTGGAAGGTATACATGATGTGCCTGTGTATTTTTATGGATATGGAACATACATGATGGGTATGTGTTTGTGAGTATATATATATATATATATATATATATATATATATATATGAGCACTTAGAATAAATGCACCAAGAGGTTGTCTGTGGTCATTTCCAGAAGATTGGAATTATAGTTATTTAATACTATTCAATGCTCATCAGTATTTTTTGATATTACCGTAATGTACATGTAATCTTGTTTGTAATAAGAGGTAACAGTATACAAAACTTCATTTTCAAAAACATTCAACATTTCATGGGTTCAGTATCTTTCATGGCTAGGGGCATGCATTTAGGGTTTTTTGTTTGTTTTGTTTTTTGTGGTACTGGGGATTGAACTCAGGGGCATTCTACTCTGAACTCTACCTCCAGTCCTATTTTATATTTTTATTTTGAAATAGGGTCTCATTAAGTTGCTGAGGCTGGCCTCAAGCCTGCAATCCACCTGTCTCAGCCTCCCAAGTTTTAAAAGAGAATTACGCACACCATTATAGTTCAATGGCCAAACCCTGAAGAGCTAAGCCACAAGATTTCTTTCTAATTAAGTCCCCTTGAAAAATAATTTGTTTCATTGCAATTAAATGAAAGCATTTGATTAGGGGATGTTGGATCTAAAAATTAAGGAGAACCTGAAGTATGACATCAGGAAGGTTTTGGTTACTGGAACACTCCAGCAATTTCCACAGAGTTTTAATTACCTAGGGTGGAGGCCACTTGTAGAGGATTTTTTTTCGTCTGGTTGATACCAGTTTTCTATATTAATCCAACTGTTCAGCATTGCATATGTCCATCTGTTTAATTTTAGCTTTTGTTTTTGTCAGTATTTTATGTCTATCTTTCAAAGAAAGTTGCCCAGCTTGAAGAAAGCTTGATTTATTGCCAGATGGTACCCATGTGCATCTTTAAGTCAATTGAGGTGAATCTTAAAACAATAGACTGGCTGATATCAATGTGCAAAGTTATCTGCCTTCTATCAGTTTTAAGAGTTCAGTGCCACTTGGTACATGCAGGGGCTATAAAAATGAATAATTTCACTGAGCTTTACAGGACCCAGGAAAGATGACTATGCATCATTAGAAAGAAAAGAGGAGGAGAAAGCCTGCGAGGGATTAATAGTTGTACTCCCTGGCCCCACCTCGTTTCCTTGTGCTCTTTTGACGGAGTGTCGTGGCTGACACATTTTTCCTGGTGTGACTATACCCCAGCATCCCATGGCATGAATTTGCTGAGGATAGATGATGCTGTGATGGCTCTGGGGCTCAGGAACATCCTGAATATAATCATGCCAAGAATAGTATCCGTGATGTAGAATTTACAGGTCTTAGAGAAAGAGATTTACACAGTTACACAGTGTAATTGAACCTCTGGAACAGCAAGTTGTTTAGTAGCAGGATTGTACTGGATTTTCTCATATTGAATTTCAGTTTTTCAGGTGCCAGGTAAATGGGAGCTTCCCAAGGATAAAGCACCCAAATGAATATAGCACCATACATACATTGAGGCTGAGCTTCTAAGAGCTTTGCTTTCCTGATCAAAGGAATGTATCCCTTAACATAAGAGTGATCTCTTAGGCCATCTCTTTTCCAGAGATGGTCCGGGGGCCAGGAACAGGGAGGGTTTTAAGAAAAGCTCCCTCGGGCAGAGCACTGATGGGAACCAACCATGAGTCCTGCCTTCCTCTGAGACAGTGGCTCTCCTAAAGCAGCTGTATCGATCATTGAGTCTCTGGTTCAATTGAATCTACACCAATAGGACTTGAGCTTTCTATTGAGTTGGGTGTTACCTGGCAGGAAGACAAGGTAGAGAGCCAGGGATGCAGCAAACTAAAGCTTCCAGGACCCAACTAGGGAGAGCTGCTATTTCCCATGGAGACTTAAGGAAGAAAAGACAGAAGTGGGCTACATCAACATAAACCATGAGCCTAGCATCAGAAGGCTAGTGGTATAGGATATTGGCGCCTTTTATGAAGATCAAATAAAAGGAGTGCATTTTTTATAGTTCTTGGTAATTCTATGAAAAACACTATGAATTGAGTGCTTAATTCTGTTAGGCACTATGTTAAACACATTAAATACGTTCCCCTATCAGATAGTTATTATTACCCCCATTTTCATATGGGTAAACTGAGGCTCAGAGAAGCCACCTACCTTGCCTGGGATCATCCAACTAGCAAATGGTAAAGTCAGGATTCAATTCAGTCTGTTTAACTTAAAAATTCATGTTTATATAGACAGTGTTATAAGAAGACTTGAGTATTTTTGAAGTAAAATAAAATAAGTTCAATAAAATCTAAATAAAGTCACCCTCTGAATCTCATGAGAAATGCATGTTGCAGACTCAGCTCTTGGCACTTTATCCCAGGTATGCAACTTAGCTTTAATTCTTCTCTGTTTTTTTTGGGGGGGGGGTACTGAGGATTGAACCCCGGGGGCAGTCTACCT
>PVJS01028362.1:0-25560 GCA_004027185.1 Glis glis | reverse complement strand
GAGGGAAGGAGGAGGAGGGAGGGAGGAGGAGGAGAAGGAGGGAGGAGGAGGAAAAGGATGAGGAGAAGGAGGAAGGCGGAGGAAAAGGAGGAGGAGGAGGAGGAGGAGGAAGGAGGTGGGAGGGAGGAGGAAGAGGAGGAGGAGGAGAGAAAGAAAAAGAAAGGGAAAGTTTGAGAACAGGATCCTGAGCTGATTACAGGAACTGACATCCAAATCCAGAAGGTTCGTACAGAAGGGATGGAGATGTAAGACGAGCATGGGAAGATGGGTGATGAGGACGAAGGCTTCCTTACGGTCCCAGGACTGAGCGTGATGGGGGCTGTATGGTCTGAGGTTTCTTCCTTTTCTTCATACGGACCACAGAACACAGGCCACACCCACCACAGAACACTGGCGAGTGCAGGTTCCTCCACAGTCCCCCTGCAGCCCAGTCCTCGCGCCGAGCACAACTTTACCTCCACGGTGTCTTCTTTGCCGTCACACGCTTTCCGCTCGATCAGGGACTTCCCCAGGCTGAGGACTCCTGCCACCTGCTCAGCCCGACCATTGACCTCATTCTCAAAGGTCTGGTGCTTGACATATTTCCTCTGAAGGCAAAGCAAAAACCCGATTACACTCTGGGGTAGGGAAGCAGGGTTAGACACACTTGCTTTACAAGCAAGGGCTACTATTTCTGTTGTCACCAAGGTGTTAAAGGAGATTCTCGGCATTAGACTCCGCGTTCCTGAAGGCAGGCCCAGTGGCCTCCACGGCAGAGGAGTGTCAAGGACAGGGTCCCAGCTCCCTGTTGTGGACGTGCCTGGATATTGGTGGGGTCTTTGTAGGACTCGTCGCAGGCGGTGGGGAGCATCTCCTCTATCCACTCGCTCAGCTCCTCGAAGTCGTGGTTGAACTTTTTCAGGTCAGCGTAGTCTCCCAATTTCATCTGTTCCGCGATCAGCTGTGCTTTGAGAGCCTCCCACCTGGAGGAGGGGCTGGGTCACTCTCTGCCCTCCGCCCTTGCCTTCTGCCCTGACGCCATGCTCCAGCCTGTCCTCTCCCTTCCTCTCTGTCGCACGGCTTCAGGTGTACAATGGGGTACTTCTGTCACGTTATGTCTAAGGTACCTCCCAGTCTAGATCAGAAAGCTTGCTAGGATGTCAAGATAGGTGACGGCATCTAGAAAGGACAGGGACTCAGGTGTCACCCCCATCACGATGCTAGCAAAGAGGCTGCTGGGTCACGTCTTCCTGTCCTGCAGTCCTCACCTGTTTAGAACTTGATGGAGCCGCGCGGTAATCTGCTCTTTGGCATAGTGGTCGTCGGCGATGAGCCGATCAGCGAAATGTTCTAGGTCGGTTATTTTCTCTTCCTGGATAAAGGAAAAATAAAATAGGCCTGGAGAATAGACCCCTGGTACACGTATACCCAGACTTCCTCCTAGGGAGGGATAGAGAGAGTCTCTGTGTCCTCAAGGGACAGCTCCAGGACCAGCGGACAGCCCTATATGGAGGTAAATTTCAACTCAATGAGAGGAGAAATATCTAACGATTGTACTGACACACGCCACTAAGCGTGGTACCGATTCCCTGAAGAGCAGGCGCCTCTCAAGGCTGGTGCAGAGGGTGAATCCTGCATTGGGTGGGATGTTAAAACAGACAGTACGTCAAGTCTGTTTAAATCCTACAATTTGGGTTCTTGAATGGTGGACTTATGAAAGTCCAGTGGCCACAAGTGATTCAGGTAAGACAGCGTTAAGTCTCAGGCTGCCCTGGTTGCCCAAGTCTTGTCTGTGATAAGCAATTGTGAATCAAAATATTTGTAAATCATAGCACCAGACACAGGTACGGGATTTCTGCTGTGGTTGCGAGCAGTGGTAATTGGGACTCTTACATCGGTTGTAGTTATGGTGGGATATAAAATGTCCCTTAAAGAGCTCATTTATTAATATTCAGGGTTAATACAGTGGAGTCATGAGGGTTGTAACCCCAGCAGTGGATAAACCCATTGTAATGGATTTACCTGGGTGGTAGCCAGTGGGCTGGTAGGCTGTGGCTGGAGGAGGTGGATCTCTGGGGCTGCGGCCTTGGGAATTATAAATGTTTCCTCTTCCCCCAGCTCATTCTCTTACTTCTGGCCTTTTTGGTGTGAGCACAACCCATGTGCTCTCCCTTTCTCTGCTGCCTGCGCCATGCCCTGAGATCCGTGGTCCCCAGACTCAACACGGACTGAACCCCAGACTGTAAGAAAATGTCTTCTTTCCTCTCTGTTACACGGTCAGTCTTTTAGATGATAGCTGCAATAATGCTGACCGGAACCATTCTTATTACCTGGGCCTGGATCGCTTTGTCCAAGTCGTCTCGTTTCTTCATCAAGGCCTCCAGGCTACTTAAGGAATCTTTGTCGTCTGATCTCAGGGAATTTTCACGGGCCACCATCCAGCTCTCAAGCTGTTCACAGTTACCTTGGAACAACTACAGGGGTGGAAGTGGAGGTACGTGGTGCGTTTATTCCAGGTGGGCAGAAGAAAGGCTCTTACCCCGCTCCCGTGACACTGACACAGAATCCTGCAGGGTGCTTACATCCTTGCAAGAGACAGTCCGACAATGAATCTTAGTTCTACTGAAATTTTTACTTTTTCCTGAGCACTATTTATTTACTTATTTATTTAATGTATTTATTTTCTGCTGGGGATGGAGCCCATGGGCATTTTACTTCCAAGCTATACCCCAGCCCTTTTTATTTATTTTTTATTTTGAAACAGGGTCTCACTAAGTGGTGGAAGGTCTCACTAAGTAGCTGAGGCTGGCCGCGAACCCGGATCCTCCTGTCTCAGCCTCCTAAGAACTGGGATTACAGACATTTGCCACCATGCCTGGCTTCACTTTATATTTTTGTATAAGTTGCACCGTATTTTGGGGTGCTATTTCCCCTATCCTATACCAAGTGGATACTAACTGGCTATTTATTTCTCAGCTGGACATTATCCACAGAGGTGCCTGTGATATTCTATACCCGTCCCTCAAAAACTGTAATCTCCCAGCCGGGCGTGGTGGTGCACGCTTGTAATCCCGGTACTTGGGAGGCGGAGACCGGAGGATCCGGGTTCGTGGCCAGCTCAGCTACTTAGTGAGGCTTCTGCAACTTCGTGAGACCCAGTTTCAAAATAAAGGATAAAAAATAGGGCCGAGGATGTAGCTCGGGGGTAGAGCGCCCCTGAGTTCAATCCCCGGTACCACAAAAAAAAAAACAACAACTGTAATCTCCCTTCCTCTTTAGCCTCAAAGCATCCATACATTTTTTGTTTTATTAATAATCATCTCCTATATTAGGAGGACCTGTACTACATGTCTAATTTCACTACTCCAAGAAAGAAGAAACTCTATCTCATTCATCTTTGTGGTACCAGGCCTGCACACAGTTGATTCTCAATGAAAATCAGTCACTCCCTTAATTAATCAATAAATGATAAATACTGCCCTTTATGACCAGCACTGACCACCATCTTGTTTGTCTCTTCTAACAGGGATAAGAACAGAAAATACAATGAGCAGTCTACAGAGCAGAGTACCCCACCAAAGTCATTGAGAGGTGCCGGATTCCCATCACAGAAAGTCTAGTGTAGAGTGCCTGTCATGACTGTATACAACTGCTTCCAAGGGAACACACTGAGGCCAGACCCGCTTAACTACTGGGTCATTTGCTGTACCTGCAACTCCAGGCATTGGTCTAGAATCTTCTTGCGCTGCTCCCAAGCCTTTTCCAAATCATCTCTCTTTAGTTTAATAGCTTGAAGCTTATTTTCAATTTTAGGGCTATCACGGTGCGCGTTGTCTATAAGCTCTGTGCCGAAGTCCTCCAAGGCCTGGAACGTGGGGGCCTCTGCCTCCATCTCATCACGATGCTCCTGGAGGAGGACAGGGAGCAGGCCTGGTGAGGACAACCCTGTGGGAAGTTGGTAGATGCCAGGGGCGGGGGGAATAGGTCAACTGGTCATAGATTCTGTAGTCATACCCTATGTCGCTCCAGCAAGATCTCGGTGCCAGTTAAGTCCTCGGCCAGTTCCTGTGATGATACCATGCCACCAAGGCCACTCATCCAATTCTCTAGGTCCCTAGAGAAACATGGATCAACAAGAAAACCCTGCCACTTGCTGCAGGGCTGTCTGACCCACGATTTTCCCTTCTCTAGACAGTATAACATTTCCAGAATAACATTTCCTCTCTGACTTTCTTTTCTTTTTTTTTTTTTTGCAGTACTGGGGATGGAACCCAGGGGCATTCTACCTCCGAGCTATACCCCCAGCCCTATTTTTTATTCTTTATTTTTTTTGAAACTGGGTCTCACTAAGTTGCAGAGGGCCTCACTAAGTAGCTGAGGCTGGCCGCAAACCCGAATCCTCCGGTCTCAGCCTCCCAAGTACTGGGATTACAAGCGTGCACCACCACACCCGGCTTCCTCTCTGACTTTCTAAGCTTCTACGTTCTACAAGGTTTGCTCGTCTTGCTGTATTAATGATAGCTACCCTTGCCCTGGAAAATCTCTTCATATATATCATCTCTTTTAATTCCTGAAGTAATCCTGCAGAGAATTCTGGGAATTCTTTTGTCACAATCTCTCTGCCAAGAGAAGGCAAGTCAGTCGCCAACATGATATAACTAAAAGCAGATGTGGACAAGAGCCCGGAGCTTGGGAATCCTGGACTTGTATGTATTCCACTACCCCTGTTGGTTCCTTTAAGTTGTTTCTGGGGTTTAAAAATATATCTTATTATGGAGTCTCAGGGAGGACCTGTGTTTCCTCTAACTCTTATTTCCACCAGAATCCAGCAATGTTTCTTCCCAATACACACACACAAACACGCACGCACGCACGCATGCACGCACATGCACACACACACGCCTCACACTATTGATTAAATCAAGGTTTGTTTATTTCCTAGTTTTTAGTAGTTAAGAAATTAGACAATGCAAACCAAGGTCTATTCTCCCAGAGGGCAAATATCAACCAGGCCCTAATTTAAATGTCACATATGATGGTTAAATTAAGCATCTCATAAAGCATATACTTGCTCTATTTGTTAAATAAGAATCCTTAGCTTTAGGGGAAAGAGAAGTATTCTTTTGTAAACAAATGTGTTCATTTATTCAAGTAACCAAGTCTTATTGAGTGCTTACAAAGTACCAAATGTGAAAAAGATGTATTTGAGACTTCTCGGAGCTCACTTTAGGTTGGTTAAAAAATGGGAATGAACCTACCATATGACCCAGCTATACAACTCCTGGGTATCTATCTACCCAAAAGAATTGAAACCAGACTACCATAGTGATGCACGCATATCTATGTTGATAGCTGCATGATTCATAATTGTCAAATTATGAAACCAGCCAAGATGTCCATCAACAGATGAAAGGATGACAAAATTATAGGATATATTCACAGTGGAATTCTACTCAGCCATAAAGAAGAACAAAATTATGTCATTTGCAGGGAAATGGATGGAACTGGAGAATATTATGCTATGTGAGATCAGTCAGTCACAAAAAGTGAAAGGTCGGATGTTCTCCCTCATATGAGGAAGCGAGGGAGAAATTGGGACACAGGAGAGATTCCAGACAAAGGAGGAGAAACCTTAGTGGAGTGAAGGAGGGGACCTAACTGAGGGAGATGGGGGGGAAGACTTGAAGAGGGAAACGTTTCAATGGACATGATGCACATACACAAATTTATCAAAGCCGATCGCTGTGCTGAGCATGAGAAGGTGGGGAGGGAGAGGGAGTGGGGCGGGAACTGGGGGAGGCTCAAGGAATTCTGTGCGCATGTCTGACTCTATCACCCTGAACTTCATCAAGATGTATGATTACAATGCACTAATAATAATAATAATAATAACAGAACAAAGACACTAATCACTATTTAAAACAAGCTGAAAGCAGAGGGAAATAGACTAAGAACTCTGTGCATGTATGTGTTTTACCACACTGACCCTCACTATGAAAGCGAAAGTATCATAATGGGATAAAACAAGGTGTTAATATTTCTCAGAGGCCGGGGACATTACTGTACTTTTGCAATATGGAGGAAAGAAATTTCGTGAGGAGAAGGCGGCACCATGTGACCTGGAATCTTAGTGATATATACGCATAGGTACGGTTTTTATAAATGGGATGGGTGTTATTTATTGACACTGTGAAAAACTATAGCTTGCCAGAGGTGCTAAATTGGAGGAGGCGTTGCCAGGAGCAACAGCAATCGTCTTCCTAATGTGCCTCCTTTTTTTCTTCAGAAGCACTGCGTGTGGTGAGTTGCTACTTCTTGGACCTTCAATTCCAAATTCTCCTCTTAGCAGGTTTATGAATTATTAAAGAATGGATGGGGCAGAATTGTTCCACAGACTGTATATTTGGAAGGCACATTTCGGACTGTGTTAATATCTAGGCTACAGCATGACATTGAAAATTCTCTAGGCGGGGCAGGGTGGCGCATGCTTGTAATCCCAGTACTCGGGAGGCTGAGATGAGAGGATCCAGGTTCGCGGCCAGCCTCAGCTACTTAGTGAGGCCTTCTGCAACTTAGTGAAACCCTGTTTCAAAATAAAGAATAAAAAAATAGAGCTGGGGGTGTAGCTCGGCGGTAGGATGCCCCTGGGTTCCATCCCCAGTACCACAAAAAAAGAAAAAAGAAAATTCTCTAGGATTCGATCCCAACCTTTCTAAATGTATCTCTGGCTACTTCTCCTTACCACTCCCCAACATACAAAACCTGCCGTTAGTTGTTGCTCCTGCTTCATGGTCATTCTGCGCGTCTCTCATCCTCCTGTGTTAGCACAGTTCCACCTGTATGAATAGTCATCTCTTCTACTAAACCCCTGACTCATACGGAATAAAACACCAATGTATCCACCATGCGCCATCTGTTCCCTCTACCTCTGGGCTCCTGCTGTGGTTGTCAGGATGTGTGTTTTGTTATGGCTCACTGTGGATGTCTGTATTCTACTCTGTCTCTCCAGCAGAAAGAAAAAAACCCACAGCTCCCGGTCGAGTACCTGCTAGACGATATGCTCTGCGCAGAAGCTTATGTAGTTGGCCTCTGCGGCCTCACATTCCTTAAAACATCAGTACTTTAAGGTTTGACGTAATGGTAATGACCCTGACGTTTCTGCGCCTTACCCAGAGGTGAGACAGAGTGGGGCCTTCCAAACCAAGCAGTGAGTAGCATCACACCCTACTGTCCCAGAGGCTCTGCGTGGGGACAGATGTACAGACTGCCCACCTGCCTGGTAGGAGTCTGCCTCTCGAGCCTTACCCAGCCTTGCTGAGGAACAGGTAGAACTTCTGGGCCTCACTCAGGTTCTCCTTGCGGTCCTCTGTGAGCACCTGCAGGTCGTCCCAGGCCTGATTCAGCTCCGTTCGCTGTCTCTGCAGGTCCTCAGTGGCATCTGGGTGCGACTCGCTGAGCCGCTCTGCTGTGTCCCCCAGCATGATCACCTGGACAGGGGCAAGAGCTCTGATAACCGGCCCAGAGCCGCACCTGAATCTTACTTAGCTAATAAGAGTCCAGGGTCTCGGGATTCGTCTCCCCAGATAGACGCCAGGGATGTGCCGTTGCATCTTAATAGTTCATAAAACAATATCAACCTGTCAGTTCACATGGAAACACTCTGAAGTAGCCAAAATTAACCTTACTATTCTTTTAAAAATAAGATGTTGTGGGGAAGGGTGGCTAAATGACTCTGCTGGTTAGTGGCAACACCTGGTTGGGAACTCGAGTCCTGACTTCATGTGGGGATCTCTGCAGCACGGACACTAACTGTGCCTTTTGCTCTGCGTGATCACACCAAGGTGTGTGCTGCCTCCAGTGTACCGGGCAAGCTCCACACTTCACTTTTGGTTTTGGGGTAAGATGAAGCTTTTTCAGTTCCTGACTGCGCAAACACTGCACGATGCTCAGGCGCGGGCCTGACCATCCTCGGATGGAGAGATGCTACTTCTCCTAGGCCACTGGCTGCCAACGACCAGCACCTGTTCTGATCACTTGACTCCCACTGAAGAGGTAAAGAGACAAAGGGTGCTTGCTTGGATGGTAGAAGTTCAATCTACTTTCTCCATGTTAATGGGCACCGAGGCATGTCCTCCTAGTGGTCTTGCCTCAGGCACAGAGTTCAAGAACAAATATGGGAACCGGGCATGGTGGCGCACGCTTGTAATCCCAGTACTTGGGAGGCAGAGACCGGAGGATCCGGGTTCGTGGCCAGCCTCAGCTACTTAGTGAGGCCCTCCTGCAACTTCATGAGACCCGGTTTCAGTAAAGGATAAAAAACAGGGCCGGGGGTGTAGCGCGGAGGTAGAACACCCCTGGGTTCAATCCCCGATACCACACACAAAAAAAGAACAAATATGGTACAAGATAAAGAGATAGAAGACTGGGAAAGAGACTCAAAGAAAGGGGCACTGCCGACACTAATCTCAATGACATGTACGGGGAGGAGGAGAGAGTGGGGTGGGATTCGGAGGAAAACACACCGAGTGCTGTGGACACGTATGATTCTATCACTCTGTACCTCGGTATGGCGTAAAATTGAAATGTACCAATAAAAGTAAATTAAAAAAAGAAAGGGGCATTGTATAGGTGCGTTCCCCACAATATAATATTACTTCAAAACAAAGCGGAAGATGTTGAGAAGACTCGGAGGGCCATGTCTCACCTTCTCCCCGAGGGGGACGAGGTCTCTCTCGAAGGCCTCATGCTGCCGCTGCAGGGCCTGGACGCTGGGCAGGTCTGAGCCGGGGTCAGCGGCAATGAGGGCCTGGCACTTCTTCTGAATCTGTTCCTTTGTGTCATCTGCGTCTCTGGCACACAGAGTGAAGGGTTTGGAAGTCATGATGTCTACCAGAGGTGGACTACTGGGCTCAGAGGGAAGTCCCACCACCATCATTCCCACCTTATCCTGTTTGTATGTGCTGGACGCTTAGGATTCTTCAATCTTCAAAACTCCTGGAGGTATAGTACTATTCCTAGTCCCATTAGAGGTACCAGGAAACCAACCGAGGCTTGAAGAAGCCAAGTATTTCTCAACATAACACCACTACCAAATGGTGGAGCCCAGGTTCGAACCAGGGGATCTAACTGCAGAGCCAAATGCCTAACCATTATATTTCATGCTTTCTGTCCTAAGCTATTCTAAACAGCCAGACCCTTCTGAGTCTCTATTTTCTCTCCCTTGCATCTTTTTTTTTTTTTTTTTTGCGGGACTGGGGATTGAACCCGGGGCATTCTACTTCTGAGCTACACCCCCAGCCCTATTTTTTATTCTTTATTTTGAAATAGGGTCTCGCTAAGTTGCAGAGGGCCTAAGTAGCTGAAGCTGGTCACGAACCCAGATCCTCCTGTCTCAGCCTCCCAAGTACTGGGATTACAAGCATGCGCCACCACGCCCAGTTCCTTGCATCTTTAAAAATACATTTATATAAGCTGGGCATGGTGTGCATGCCTGTCATTCCAGTGCTTGGGAAACTGGGACAGGAGGATCGCAGGTTCTAGGACAGCTTCAGCAACTTAGTGAGACCCTGTTTAAAAAAAATAGGGCTGGGGGTATAATTCATTGGGAGAACACCCCTAGAGTTAATCCCCAATACCACAAAATAAAATACATAAATACATATAAAACACATTTATACATAGGAGGGTGTTTGATTTCTGCTTTGTTTGTTTACTTATTGGCACGTGTGTTTCTGTTTCTTAATGTAGGCCTGGGTTTGATAATCAAACACAAAAAAAGTGTTAAATGAAAGGGAAATGTGATATCCGTTTCCCTTTACTGTCTGCTTCTAGTTTAGGACTATAATGACTTAAGCCTATTGTTTATACTTCAAGTTTGACCCAGTCTCATGGATGCATGGATAAAATCCTAATTATGAGCCAGGGCTCAACCCGGGCATCAAAATATTGAAGTTGGTTGTCTTGGCATATCCAATGTGCCTAGTGGGGAGTTGATGGATGAAAAGCCTGGTCTCCTCTTTGCAAACTGTCTCTATCTCAGGAAGAAGGGTTACACGAACAGCTATGATTCTGCCGTGGCAACTAGACTTGTGGGTTCTGTGAGCGGGTTCTAGAGTAGCACTGTTTTTTTGTTTAAAGAAAGTTCTTACCTGTGAAATACCTGGACAGCGTGAGCACTACTTAAGAGCTGCTGCTGCTCATCTGCGAGTCTCTGCAAGGACCCCCAGCGGGTATTCAGTTCCTAAAAGTGGCAGACACAGAGCTAGCTCAGATAGATCAATGGTGCCTGTGATGAGCTGGGATTTATACTATTACTTTCATGTTATTTCCTTTATAAATTGCATAATTTTTCCTCTTTAGCCCAAGCTTGGTCCACTTTTACGGCAGTGTAGCCTATCTTTTCTTTCCAAACTGATCCAGGTGGAACCTTCAACCCTGGTGCAAACAACCATGTTGACTGTCACAGAGCCAACATTACAACCTCCAAAAAGGGGTTCAGACAGTTGCCTTGCTAGTGAGAAGCTGCACATTTCTCCAGAGCAAACACAATGCCTTTCTGTATTCTGAACTGAATGCACTGCGTGGTATCTTAGAGCCTTGCTTTCTGCAGGGGGTGAATAATTATCTTCACACACACTCCTTCTTCCTCTCATCCCTTGGCAAGAGGAGGGTGACTCACCCACATTGGCTCAGAGCAAGACCAGACTTTCCACGAATGTTTGCTAGGACTTTTATACCCTCATAGCTCTGGACACAAACCTTTCCTCTCTCCTATCCCTACAGATTTCAATTCCTCTCCTCCTTCTTTATGTCTATCAGAACCCATCTCTTCCAGTAAACTTTCTTGATTAACCGCTTCCCACTATCAGAGCTTCTCTGCCCGTACTTTCTTTGTATTCGTGTATTTGAGCTCTTGACTTCTTGCGTGCATGGTAGTGAGAGGGAGTTGAGGATGTGGCATAATCTACAGATTTGGGGTCAGTTCAAGTGTATGCATTTCAAACTTTCAATTCAAAAGTTACATTGTGAAGCCAGGCACAGTGGTGTATGCCTGTAATCCCAGTACTTGGGAGGGTGAGACAGGAAGATTGTAGGTTCGAGGTCAGCCTCAGCAACTTAGTGAGAACGTCAGCAATTTAGTGAGACTCTGTTTCAAAAGGAAAAATAAAAAAGGCTGGGGGTGTAGTTTAGTGGTAGAACTCCCCTATATTCAATCCCAAGTACCGATATAGATATATCAGTAGGGGCAGAAGGCAAGAACTTTATGTTCAACTTGATAGAACATGGTAGAGAAAATTAAAAGGAAATGTAGAGACCGTGTATCTGACACTCTTGCTTTTCAAATGTGGAAACCAAGGTTCTTAGAAATGGAGTGAGTTGCCAATGAGCCATAGTCAGACAGGGACAGAGCCAGGACTTAAACCCAATTTCCCTGATGTCCAGTGCAGAATTCTTTGAACTTCCTAATACTACCTGTTGAAGCTAAATCTGAATGTCTGGTCCCAATACTTGTGTCCTCCCCCCTCCACAAAAATACCTATCTGAGGGCACAGAGGACACTAAATACATGTGACTAGACGGACCTGCTTGCATCGGGTCCATTTAGACATGACGATGGCGGGGTTGCTTGGACTATTATTGTCTCTGGTCTTGTCTGTCACAGTTCCACACTGCTCTCACCCGCACATCCTAAGGGACCCATGGAACTTGAGGTTGAGTTGGTGGAGGAAGGGGAGGAGTCTGAGGGCCCACCTGGTTGGGGAGGAGGGGGAGGAGCCTCCTCACCTGGCGGATATGAGCACCTTCCGGCGTGAGGAGGTCTTCGTACAACAGATCGTCAGCTACCTTGTTGATATCCTGTAGCCGGGGCTCGTTGGTCTTCAAATCCTGGGTGAGGAAATGTGTCTGAAGCAGTGTGAGCTCCCTCCTCAAAGGTCTTCCGCATGGACCTGTCCATCTTGGTCCCCATTTGGCTGAGTATTACTACAGCCCATCACTAACCTCGCTTGCATTACGTAGGCTGCTCTTCTCTGACACTTTTCACCTCTTTCTAGTTACTTTTTTCCTTTTTTTTTTTTTTTGGTGGTCCTGGGGATGAAACCCAGGGTTTCACACATGCTAGGCAAGTGTCCCACTGCTGAACTACATCCCCAGCCCTTAAGAAAATACTTTTAAACCCCTGACACCCAGCAGCTACCCGAAACTTGCCAAAAGAATTATTACTTATCTGGAATATGAATCATATCCATTCTCTTAGATTTTTTAAAACCTTCCCCTGTATTAATTTATACCATCAGAGCGCTCTATACCTGAGCTGTGTAGTAATATTTTCTATCATTACAAACTCCTCCATCTTTATAGAATTTTGACTGAGTTACAGTTTCTCTATATTAAGGGATATTGTAAGAACCAGGTCTAGGGACCTCTCTCTCTCTCTCTCTCTGTCTCTTTACACAAACACACACACACACACACACACTTCCATGAAGGAAATATCATAAGAAAAAGAAAAGAAGGCAGGAATTTCCACTCAGTGCTAGTTAACATAATGGAATTCATGTGAGAGAAGAGAGACGGAGGAAAGGGCTTTAGGTAAATAGTAATTGTCTGGCTGTAAATTCAGGTCATTTCTTGCTTCCCACCCCAACCTCTGTCCCATGATTTGACTCCACACGCAGTCCCACAACATGACACCCATCCTCTGTCCCATGATTAGACTTTACACACAGTCCCACGACACCCATCTCAGCCTGGCATCCGGAACACAGCATGGTAGAGGGTGTGTTGTGAAGACTTCTGGGACCTCTGCACTCCCAGGGGGACTTGAGGGTGGCAGAAATTGTAGGCTGAAAAGTTAGGGTGACTAGTTTCCCCTGCCTTTGCCCTTAGTTATTAACAACTACAATAAACAGAGGAAGATCTGAGCTGTGGAGTTCTCCGTAGCTTTGGGGAGGACGTTGAACAAGTATTAAATTAAGGCGGTCATGTAGGAGGAGACGTGGGATAAAAGGAGGCTATGACAACCCTTAAGAGGATGTCAACCCACCAGGCATGATGGCCCACACCTGTAATCCTAGTCCTTGGGAGGCCGAGACAAGAGGATTGCAGGTTTGAGGCCAGCCTCAGCAACTTAGTGAGACCCTGTTTCAAAATAAAATATAAAATAGGGCTGGAGGCTTAGCTCAGAGGTAGAATGCCCCTGGGTTCAATCCCCAGGACAACACACACACACACACACACACACACACACACACACACATGTGTCAACCCTCAAGAAGGCCCCTCTTTCTCACCCTTTGGAACTCATCAAACTTCTTCTTCAGCTCCCAGACATCATCTAGTTGCACCTCAGAGTTTTCGGCCTTTTTTTCTTGGATCCAGTCCAGCATGTCTCCTGCCTCATAGGCCAGCCGAAATTCATTGTAACGTTGCAACAGACGGCGTCTACGTTCTTCTGCCCGAGCCAGAAGGGACTGGTACCTGGGTGGAGAAGTCAAGAGAATGGGAAAAATGAGCCAGGCATGGTGGTACACACCTGTCATCCTAGTACTTGGGAGGCTGAGACAGGAAGATCGCAGGTTCAAAGCCAGCCTCAGCAACTTAGGGAGACTCTCAGGAACTTAGCAAGATCCTGTTTCAAAATAAAAATACAATAGGGCTGGGAGTGTAGCTCAGAGGTAGACTGCCCCTGGGTTCCATTCCCACTACAGAGAGAGAAGAGAGAAGAGAGAGAGAGAAGAGAGGAGGTATAGGGAAAACTAAATGAAAGAGGTAGAATACAGAGAAGAGGCAGGGTGAGGAGAGAGGTAGAGGATGAAAGGGACAAAAAGAAAAGGAAGAAAAAAATAAGATCAGTAAATGAGAGAAGGAAATAAAAATGGAAAAAAAGGAAAAGGCATTAGGAGCAGAGAGACAAATACTGTATTACATTTAAAAACAACAAAAATGTTAATGACCCAAGAGTATGGCTGACAACACCCCTTCCCCAGTCTAAAAAAGTGATTTATTTTTTATTTTTAGTTTTTAGTACTAGGGATTGAACCCAGGGGCATTCTACCTCTGAGCTACCCCCAGCCCTTTGTATTTTTTTATTTTGAAACAGGATCTTGCTAAGTTGCTGAGGGTCTTGGTAAGTTTCTGAGGCTGGCCTTGAACCTTTGATCCTCCTGTCTCAGCCTCCCAAGTACTGGGATAACAGGAACACACTGCACCTGGCTTATGAAAGTAAAATTTTTACATGTCAGCTGACCACTAGATATGAAACGGATTAAACAAAGTTCATAGGGATATCAGGGGGTATTTTGATAACCTTGAAGGAGCACCGGGCAGGGAGTCAGAAGATACGGCTATGTTAAGTGTTTGACCTCAGGCAATTAAATGAATGGTTCTTCATTTCCCTTTCTTCATATAGAGCTTTAGTGTTTGAAAGATCTAAATTTACTTTCAGTTCTTACAATCTGTGACTTTGCATGTCTTATCTAACAGGTTCAGGGTTAGGAGAAGAGCTTCGTCAATCCATAGGGGACATATTGGGGAGCACTGTGGGGCTGTGCAGCCCCCGGAGCTTACAGGCCCTCGATCTGCTCCTGGCGCTGGGCGATGCTGCCGGGCTCTTCTTGCCGCTGCCGCTGCGGGAGCGTCTGGAGCTCATCGTGGGCCAGTTTCCTGACGTAGACGGCGGGGACAAAGCCCTGGTGATCATCGGCCTCCACCTTCCACCAGTCCTGAAGGCAGAGCAGAGTCCCACTCCTTGCTTAAGTCTCGGAACAGCCACACACAGGGGAGGCTGCGAGTCTCACTGCTCCGTCTCCAGGCAGAGCAGCTCACCATCATGATGGACAGGACAGGTGGATGAGGAGTTGCAGGAATTCCAGAGGCGAGCCCCTGAAGCCAACCAGCCTGATATTTGGGGTCAGATCCTTAACTATGGGGGGAGGGTTCAGAAACCAAAGACGGCTTTTCTCACGATGGGCAGTACTTGGCTCCTCAGCCACACAACTGGGTTTCTTGGGGGGGGCATCTGTGCATGACAACATTGCACACACATTTCTCCTCCCTGTCCCACTTCCAGAGGTACTCATTGGCAATTGCCCTGAAATTCATTAATGTAAATACTTTTTTTGTTTTGCTTGTGGTAGTGGAGATTGAACCCAGGGCATTCTATCTCTGAGCTATACCCCCAACCCTTTTGTATGTTTGGTTTTCGAGTTGCTGAAGGTCTCGCTAAGTTGCTGAGGCTGGCCCTGAACCTGCGATCCTCCTGTCTCAGCCTCCCAAGTACTGGAATTACAGGCATACACCACCATGCCTTTTTTGTGCGTGTGTGTGCGTGTTATACTAACTTCTCTGAGAGAATAATATGGAAAAATGAAGGGGTCTAGGCGAAGAGGAAGGGACTACACACAGTCTATTTGCTAAAGAGGAATTCTCCCTCCCAGCAACTTTCACTTACCTTCCAGTAATAGGATCCCAGAGGCTCTTATCAAGAACTTCTGGAGGTTAGTTAGGTACAGGTATATAAAAATCACTACACTAGCCAATATTATATCACTGTCTTCGTGGGCACAATTCTAACAAACACCAAGTTAAAAGGCTCATCTTCTTTTTCTCTCTTCCTCTCTTTTCTTCTTTGTCCTTTTTTCTTTCCTGCTCCACCTACCCTACCGATTTTAGACTTGCCAATTCATGAATCAATATCTTACTACCTTCCTTTTCTCCCTCCCTTCATCCCTCTCTCCCTTGCTCCCTTTCTTCTTTCCTTCTTTCCTTCCTTCCTTTCTTTTTTCCTTCCCCCCTCCCTCCTTCCTCCTTTCTGAGACAGAGTTTTCCATGCACTGCCAGGTTGACCTCAGACTGGGACTTACAGGTGTGTCTGCTCCACCAGCAAGTGACTCATCTTTATCAGTCTCCTCCTAACCCAAATGCTACTGTTCCATCACTAGGAATATTGTCATAGAAGAACAAGCAAAGAAATTGGAAGAATGGGACAATTTAGTCTGGCAACATTATTATATATTCTACAGTTGCTGCTCATACCTTACATATGCTTGTGCTAATTAATGAACTTTGATTCTCCATTTCTGTAATGATGAAATCAGGATTATGATCCCCAAAGATTTTGTAGAATCTTGCACAGTATCTGGAGAAAAGATACTACTTAATAAATGATGCATTATTTAAGAGAGAAAGTGATTAAAAACACTGAGGCTGGGCATGGTGGTGCACCTCTGTGATCCCAAGGTTGAGGCAGGGGGATCGCAAGTTTGAGGCCAGCCTGGGCAAGTTAGTGAGACCCTGTCTCAAAAGAAAAATTTTAAAAAGGGCTGAGGATGAAGCTCAGTGGTAGAATGGTTGCCTAGTATGTACTAGGCCCTTGGGCTCAATCTCTAGTACCACAATGTGATATAGATAGATGGTAGATGGGTGGATGGATGGATGGATGGATGGATGGACGGACGGACAGACATGGGAAGGAAACTGTAACTTGCTGGCAGGGTTAGGAGAGACCGTGTGGGAGAGCCAGGATGCCTGTGGTAAGAGGTTGAGGGAAAGCTACCTTGTTGATGGAACTGAGCAAAGTCAATAGGTCGCCCTTCTTCATGCTGACTTCGCGGCGGCTGCGGGCCTGGAAATCATACAGAGCCACAACCCTCTCTTCTGGAGCAGCAGCCTCCACTGGTGCGGCCTGTTGTTGCTAGAAAATAAAAGCAAAAAACAAGCAAACAATCAAACAGATAGCAGATGGTGGTCATGCGTCAGCAGTCTCTCCCCTTGGAGCTGTGGCGGGAAATCCCTGGCTCTTAGCAGGGTGCGGCCGGTGGCTGCCAGAGATTAAAACGGGTCTTCAGAGATAAGCCTGCATGGTAAACCTTATTGGGGGACTGGCAGGTTGGGAAATAGGAGCACAGCGAACAAGTAATTGTGCAGTTTGTCGGGATGGTTAAATGCCACACGCCACCCTTCTTAAAGTGGGAGGGGACATATATGTTTCTTTAAGAAGGCCTCAAAGGATTATACACAGGGACATTTCAGAAAATTGTTTGAGAAAGTGAAAGACAGACTCTGTGTCCCCCCCTTCCCTCACCCTGGGCCTCTACTAACAAACCGTCCAGTCATTACGGTAAGGAACTGCAGACCTTCCATTTTAGAGATGGGTGGCTTATTGCACAGGAAAGACTGCAGAATTTAAAAACTCAAGAACATAAACCAGTATTATTAAAGATGTCTCTTAAGCAAGCAATCTGCTCCCCAAGGTAGAGTTTTACTTTCTGCAAATGTCCTGTCTCAGAGAATGAAGAAATATAACCCCCTTTTCCTCCGCAACGATCCACCTTTTTTTAAATACTTTTAGTGGCTCATTATAATTATGCATCATCGTGAGATTCAAAGTGATGCACACATAGATGCACTCAGCTTTTCTGCCCCATCTTTGGGTTGGCGTTGAAGTTGTGTCTCTCCTTACAGACCCCTCTGATTAATGTCCTTCATGTACTGTTTCCTCGTGACACACAATGTGTACGTAAGTCTGTCTGTTGGTTTCCAGGCACCTGCTACGCACAGCCTCAAAACAGGAGTTCTATAAATATATATGGATTTGACATGCTGAGTCTACATCTTCTGTCTAGTCTGAGAGCATGACTTCTGTGCCTGTCATGAGAGGGAACTCTCTGACTGTAAGATCGTGTCTCTTTTTTTCTTCCTGCCCTACCCGCAGGAAACACTGTTAGTCATTTCCTTGCTTCCAAATGTGTCACTCTTAATGACACTTCCTTTTGCCCCGTGCCCCGGCCGTTCCCTTCATCTCCACCAGTTGCCTTTTGCATTTCTCAACTATAATTGATTGCTCTGTGCCCGGTGCATCTAATCTCACAGCTAAAAAAGCTCCTTTCCTCGTTGTCTGCATAGGAAACCACCCATTCGTCTGTGTGTGTGGAAACCACCCCTTTCTCTCTCTCTCTCTCTCTCTCTCTCTCTCTCTCTCTCTCTGTGAATATTTTCTCTGATCTGTGAAACAGGGTCTCACTGAGTCTACTTATTTTCTTTTCTTAAAACATATACTCTTGTGGGTGCACTGTAATTATACATCACAGTGAGGCTCAGAGTGCTAGGAACACACACGCCCACGGAGCTTGGTGTGTCCCTCTGAGTCCCATCGCAACATATGGTGGAGAAGAGACAGCCTTTTCAACAAATGGTGTGGGGGAAACTGGTTATCCGTTTGTAGAAGAATGAAATTAAATACCAATCTCTCACCATGCGCAAATTAAACACCAATCTCTCACCACCCATTTTGTAAAAGTATAACTTGAATAAAATGGTTCACCTCCGCTATCAACATTTTTCTATCTTACAGCACTCTTATTTCTGGAGAACAGTTTTCTTGGAGACTGTTTTCCCTGTTCAAACACATATTAAATGTGCTTATCGTCTGAATATCTGGCTTCCAAATAGTCATTTTTCTGCAAGTTAAGGCTTTTTTTTAATTCATGGTTGCATATAGTACACATTTAATAAGTGTTGGTATAAAGAATAAGGAATAAAGTAATGGGAGGAAAACGAAAGATAAAAAGGAAAGATGCGAACAAAGAAAAAAGAAGGAAGGAAAGGAGAGAGGGAGGGAGGGAGGGATGGAGGAGCATGAAGAAGAGAAAAAAGGAAAGTCAAAACAGACATCATGATAAGACATAGGATAACTGGGTGTGGTGGTGCACGCCTGTAATCCCAGTACTTGGGAGGCTGAGACTGGAGGATCGCAGGTTTGAGGACAGCCTCGACAAGTAGTGGGACTCTCATCAACCTAACAGGACCCTGTTTCAAAATAAAAATAAAAGAAAAATAGGGCTGGAGGTGTCACTCGGAGGTAGAATGCCTCTGGGTTCAATCCCTGGTACCAAAAAAAAAAAAAAAAAAGACATAGGATTTATTGAAAACTTCTTTTGGACTAAATCTCTGTTGGTGCTACTACAATGCTGGATGACAGAGCTCTCTATAAAGACCCCTTTGCTCTCTGTGACTGCTGTTGCCCTTGAGTCCTTTTTACCTGGCAGGCTTCCGCCTGGTCCCGCAGAGCTTGCATACTGTTCCCGAATGCATTGAGGTCTACCAGGAAGGCCTCGTGCTTCTTGAGAAGGGCCTGGGTATCGCGAGAGGAGTGTCAGAAGGTACGTAGCAGGGGCGCAAAGACAACACTTCAACTGCTGTAGTGTGGATTATGCCCATTGTCTTAAAATCCTGGAGAAAACCACTTTCCATACGTTACAAAATTCTGTATAACCCTGTAATTGCAAGACTCAAGAAAATTGGAATTAATAAGTGAATAATAATACAGGTATAGTGGCTCACACCTGTAATCCCAGTACTTGGGAGGCTGAGACAGGAGGATAACTGGTTTGAGGCCAATCTCAGCAACTTACCAAGACCCTGTTTCAAAATTTAAAAAAAAAATGCCTCTGAGTCCCCGAGTTCAATCCCCAGTACCAAATAAAATAAATTTTTCGATGTCTTTGCTAAAATCAAAGTCAATGCAAATTTGCACACACATTGTAGTTAAAGAGAATGCCGCTGATAATGTTATTCTATAGGATAAGCACTAGCATAACTTTAAGTGCACATTCCAATTAATTTTAGGCCCTAAGGTTTGTGAACTACTATCCTGGCTTTCCATGGGAAAATGGACAAAAATAAAAAAATGGGTATCAAGGGTAATAGCCAGGTGTGGTGGTGCACACCTGTGATCCCAGTACTTGGAAGGCTGAGACAGGAGGATCGCAGGTTCGAGGCCAGCCTCAGCAACTTAGCAAGGCCCTCAGAAACTTATGCCCTATTTCAAAATATAAAATAAAACCAGGTTGGGGTATAGCTCAGAGGTAGAACGCCCCTGGGTTCAACCCCCAGTACCACACACCCAGGGTAATAATGATAATCTTTGAGGTTCTTCTTGACTCAACCTGTCTGTCCGATTTTATTTCAATAAAGAAATCAAGTTGCCTATATCTTAAAACCTTGGCTGGTTTGTGAAAGCCTAAAATTATTCTGAGAAGTTCAGAATGGGAATAGAATAGACAGAGATCATTGGGCACGCCTTTTGGACTTAGCTACTCTCTAAAGAATCTATGGGTCTCTGTGGGATTAGAAAACTGTGGCATGAGCTGGGCGTGGTGGCGCACGCTTGTAATCCCAGTACTTGGGAGGCTGAGACAGGAGGATCGCAGGTTCACAGCCAGCCTCAGCTACTTAGTGAGGCCCTCTGCAACTTAGTGAGACCCTGTTTCCAAATAAAGAATAAAAAAAAATTGGGCTGGGAGTATAGCTCAGAGGGAGAATGCCCCTGGGTTCAATCCCCAGTACTGCAAAAAAAAAAAAAAAAGAAAACTGTGGCATGTCTTTTGGGATCCCCATTAATTCTGAGGATATCCCAGCAGATAAAAGCCAAAGGTGATCACTCTTGAAACCTCGAAAAATCTGGCAGAGCCTGTACCTGCCCCACAGTCTCAGCCAACTCTAGAGGAATAATTGAGTAGCCTTGAGTGGGTCTTCACGGGACGATGCTCACCCCCCACCCCGTCTTACCCCAGCGGCTTCTTCATCAGCCCCGTAGTTGGTGTTGTCTACAATCGGCTCCTTCTCTCTGATCCACGCGTCTGCTTCGTGCAGGTCGGCCAGGTACTGCTGGAACTGGACATTGGCCTCGAGGTCATTCCGCCGCCTCATAGCTCGCGCGTGGAGCGAGTCCATGTTCTTGTTCAGGCTCTCGACCCTGGAGGCGATGTCGTCTGCGGCAAAGTGCCCTGCAGGTGTTTATAGGAAAGGTGAGCGTGCCCCTCGTGGATATCTGCCCTACACTAGTCCTTCCTAGAATCTGGGAGAGACAAAGGGAGGTGCGAGAACGGGGCTGCAGTTTGTCAATGTCGCGTGTTCCCACGCTCTCTGGACACCGGAACATACCACGTGAGGTCAAGCAGCAGTAGGTGCTAACGGGCGACAGATGTGTCATGTATCAGTGAATGGGTTGGCATAGTCTAAGAAATACAGACCTGAAAACCAAACACCCATGAGCAGTTTATGCCCAGAGTGTCAGAACCATGCCTTTCTCAGACCAACCATAAAAATCAACAGATTTCCATTTCCTCCCCTAAGGGATTCATTACAGGGATGTCTCTTTCACCTGGAAGAGCTGGAAAGCAGAAAAAACCATAAGATGCAGTGGTTTTTTTCAGACAAACCGGTAAAGGAAAGAAAAGAAAGGAGACGTCCTGCAATTTCTGTAGCCTACATCCTGGGCTGCAGTGCTGAGAGGGCGAACCCACACAGAACCCAGCAGCCATTCTGAGTGAAGAGACAGAGATCAGAGATTGGGAAAGACAAGAACTAGAACTCGCAAGGCAGGGTGCTAAAGGGAGGCCACTGCACAGATACTTGGAGTTATGTAGACAGGTCTTTGGAGTTCTGCAGCGACTGCAGAGAAGCGTGTGGATGACAAGCACAAAACCAGTTCATTTAAATAATTTTGGCTTTACCATAAAATAGGGCTGGAGGATGATTTTAGGAGATTTCTAATATGGACATTTACAAACTGAATACCCATCTGTCATCAATGCCCAAAAGGAATTTCCACCTTGGGTGGGAAAATGAATCCATTTTGTTTAAATTCCCTCAAAGCTCTGAGATTGCATACACATGTTTCCACAGGGCCTGGCCTAGGGAAGTTGGGCCAACTCAGTCCGAGTCACACGTACCTTCCTCTACCATCTTGTTTCCCCTGTCTCTGATCACTTGGATGCGTGGCTCGTGGCTGGCAATGTCTGCCAAGATGACTTGGTGTCTGTTCAGAAGATTCTTGGCCGCGACCAAGTCCTTGCCTGCAGAGAAAAAGAACTTCAAAGTTTGGAGATAGGCGCGGTGGCATACACCTGGAATCCCAGCACTGGGAGGCTGAGAGAGGAGGATGGCAGATTCAGGGCCAGCCTCAGTAACTTAGTGAGAACCTCAGCAACTTAATGAGACCCTGTGTCAAAATAAAAAGGCCTGGAGGTGTAGCTCAGAGGGTGAATGCCCCTGGGTTCAATCCTCAGTACAATCAATCAATGAAAGAAAAGAACTTCAAGGTTTGGGATTATCCTCATCTATGGAAGTCGCCTGTAAAAAGTGTCTCATTTGCTGCTTAATGATAACACCACACCATCAATACAGCTACCGACTTGGGAGGCTGAGACAGGAGGATCACAGGTTCAAGGCCAGCCTCAGCAACTAAGCTAGACTCTGTTTCAAAATAAAAAAATAAAACCAAAAAGGACTGGGGGGTGTAGCTCAGAGGTAGAATGTCCCTAGGTTCAATCTCCAGTACAATAAATAAATAAATAAATAAATAAATAAATAAATAGCTTTAAGGCTTGGGATTATCTCCATCCATGGAAGTAGCTCATAAAAAGTATCTTGCTTGCTGTTTGGGAGGCTGAGACCAGAGGATTCCAGATCAGCCTCAGCAACTTAGCAAAAGACCCTGTTTAAAAAAAAAAGGACTGGGGGTGTAGCTTGGGGGTAGAATGCCCCTGGGTTTAATCCTAGTACCAAATAAATAAATAAATAGAGCTACTGTGAACTTCCCCTACCTTCTGAGGCCCCAGTCCATGCTGTCTGCTGCATCTCCTAACCGCACTCGCCTCTCTTCCCTCCAACTCCCTTTCCCTATACTTCCCATTCCAAATACCTCTTCAGAAACTCTGCGCTTTCCCAGTAAGACTCAGCCTTCCCTTTTCTAGGACTTTTCCCAGAATTCCCCTCGACTGTCATCAGCACCCAGCCCATGCCTTCTCC
This sequence comes from Glis glis, assembly GCA_004027185.1. Classification (NCBI taxonomy): domain Eukaryota; kingdom Metazoa; phylum Chordata; class Mammalia; order Rodentia; family Gliridae; genus Glis; species Glis glis. Next base: position 2,769 of record PVJS01028362.1, on the reverse strand, counting down.
CAATACGCATGCACGCCGTTTGCACTTCATGTACACATGCTTTTCTTTTCTGTACTTGGAGTATCCCGGCATTGCCTCGTGTGAACTAACAGCTTCTGAAGGATAGACATTTGTCCCTTATCTGCTACGTCACCCCTTTTATCTTTGCACTGGCTCATGCAGTTATAAAAGGAGGCCATTCATAACCCAGACAAAAATTAATTTGGTATCTCAAATGTCAACCATGACTGCTCAGTCAAGAACTGAGCAGTTTTAGAACAGCGGGTGGCAAAAAGACGGGTGCTCTAGATCTTCCCAGACTCCCCAAATTCATAGCATTGCTCAGGTATGCTTTTAGGAGATGAATTTGTTGGCATGCTTTAAAAATAGATAAGTATTTGCAGAGGTCTGGGCACATTTTCAGGAACCTGAGCCAGCCGACCTGCGAGCAAACCTTCTGTCCCTCCCTGGTCTGTCCTAGATCTCTCATCTGCAGACGTGGTCCTCTCCTCGTGGCTCTGCCTGCTCAGCTCAACTAACCAAGGTAGGTGGAAGCTGCGGAGGGTTCCGTCTCCTGGATCCAGGCCTCCTCATCCTCCGTGTCCCTGCAAATCTGCTGCAGGTGGAGCAGGTCAATGAGCTTCTTCTTCCGGGTGGCCAGTGGCCCTTTGAGAGCTTCGAAGCGAGACACCAAGGACTCCTGCCGGGCCCACATGTCTTTAGAATCAGGATGGCCTATTTCTTCGAAATGTGTAGCCAAATCTGTGAGGGTGTCCACCTGATCCTGAGGGAGAGATGGAGCGTGTGTCAGGGGCAGCCCATCATTCAGCAGGAGGCGTGTGGACTCCCGTGTGGGAAGAGACGGGGTCACGGGAGAGCGCGCTGACATATGTCCTGTTCAGATTCCTAATGAAACCAGTGACATAGAGTGCGGTGGGTCATGACGTTTGAGAATCACCTCATCAAGCTAAGAGCTGTTTTATAGGAAAGTAGTTTTCACACCACATTCAGGAAAGGGAAAAAAAATGCTCCAAGGACATCAGATAATCAGAACAATGGTACTGAGTGTTGGTGAGCTGGAACCCAAGGAAGAAGTTGGAAAGCTTTTTCGATCTATGTACCTTCCAACCTCATTCTCTCCTTTTGAAATGAGCCCTATTCACCAATAAAAATGAAGCCGGGCGTGGTGGCGCACGCTTGTAATCCCAGTACTTTGGGAGGCGGAGACCGGAGGATCCAGGTTCACGGCCAACCTCAGCTCGCTCTCTCTCTCTCTCTGTCTCTCTCTCTCTCTCTCTGTCTACCTAGTGAGGACTCCGCAACTTCATGAGTTTCAAAATAAAGTATAAAAAAATAGGGCCGGGGGTGTAGTGCGGAGGTAGAAGGCCCCTGGGTTCAATCCCCAGTACCGCAAAAAAAAAAAAAACAAAAAAAAAATGAGGACTTCTGGGGCTTACGTTTGTTGTATAACAGGAACAATCCCTACAAGATGAAACACGGTGCTACAAAAACAAAAGTCAGAAGCTCAGAAAGAGAGGCAGCAGCGTGGCCTGAGCACACCATTGTCCCCAGGAAGGAGGGTACAGAGATAGGATTTGGGAGGGTCTTCCTGGAAAGAAAATTCTAGTCACATGTCTGCATGTTAAAATATGTATGAGATGAATTCTATGTTTACTAGTGATGTGAGCTACAGCTGGGCCAGTAGATGCGGCACCCAGCATTGTAGTTTATCTTCTTGCTTTGTTTGTTTGTTTGTTTGTTGTTGAGGGATGAAGATCAGGCAGTTTGACCGATTCTGTTTTGTCACTGAATGCTCAACCTATACAAGACTCCATCTCTCTCAACTCAGTGTGGAACAAAACATCGACTATCGATAGCCTCTTACAACAGATACTCGCTTCTTCATAAAGCATTAAAGGGTCCATAAAATTAAAACTTAAACCTCTCCCTAGCTAATTTTTGTCATTCTTAGGATACCTTGACCCTGTTGTTAATTTCTTCTGTGAGTTTAGAAAAGGCAATTTACAACCTATGGATTTTAATTTTCTTAACTAGAAATGATTGGTAAGATTGATCACCCTTTCAATCACAGAATATCAGAATGAGAAAAGGCAATTTTAACCCAAATTCTTACTCGATAAGTGAGGATATAAAGGAAAAAAAGGGGAAATGACACACTAAAGATCATGTCACTTGTGGGTGAGAAGGCGATCTATAACGCCTAGGTTTCTAGATGGAGAGAACAGTATTATATTTAGGAGAGTCGATAAAGTCTTCTATGAGCCTTGGGGTTCTGATGGAAGGCTCTCAGGAGTGGGCTGATGGAGATATGGAGAAGAGGCAGTTAGTCAACTGGGTCTGAATGTTTACTTTGGTTCCTTGTTCTTTTAACCATAATGATACCACACCTGCCGGGCCTCCACAGCAGACTCCAGGAGCCCGTGCTTTCTGAGCAGATTCTGCACATCGGCCAGGCCTTTCCCGTAGTCCTTAGAGGCCACCTGCCACTCCACCTCCTCCAGCCAGCGCTGCAGGTCCTCCGCATTGTTTTCAAACTGTAACTGCTGGTTGGCCTCATATAACTGGGTCCCTGGAGAAGACATGGGATATGAGACACTGAGGACTGTAGCTGCCCCTCTCTGCACTAGAATACACCACAACTTTTTCATATTCTAAAGAGAAAAATAGGATAGCTGTTTCCCACATCATATAAAAAGTCATCTTCAGCCGGGCGTGGTGGCGCACGTTTGTAATCCCAGTACTTTGGGAGGCGGAGACCGGAGGATCCGG
>PVJS01028361.1:0-25561 GCA_004027185.1 Glis glis | reverse complement strand
ACCAAAAAAAAAAAAAAAAAAAAAAAAAGAAGAGCACCCCAGACTGGGAGTAAAAAAATTTCAGACTGAGTTCTGGTTGACCCGGTTGACTGCGTGACACTGAATAGGTTACTTTCCTTCTCTGAGCTTGTTTCTTTGTGTCTGAAAGAAAGAGAAAAATCCTTGCCCTTTCTCTTCCCTGAGCAAGATGTAAAGCAGATAAGAACTCTGAATTCTGAAGCATCATACAGAGGTGTTGGAGAGGGTCTTAGAAACAGACTCACATCCTCTTGTCTGCATAGGTTCGGGAGGCCTTGAGGAAAGCGGAGAAGGAGCTGGAATCACACAGCTCATGGTACGCTCCAGAGGCCCTTCAGAAATGGCTGCAGCTGACACATGAGGTGGAGGTGCAGTACTACAACATCAAGAAGCAAAATGCGGAGAAGCAGCTGCTGGTGGCCAAGGAAGGGGTGAGACCTGCCCTCCTGCGGCCCTCCTTCTGCCCTTTTCTCTCCTCCCTGCTTTCCTCCCTTTTACCTGTTCTCCTTCTTCTCTGCCTCCTTCCTTGGGTGAAGAGATATCTTGGTGGTGGGTTCTGTTTCTTTTCCTAATGTACAGCTCCTGATAATGTTCTCAAGCTTCTGGAGGAGGGGATGAGGGTGTAGGGGGACTCCCTCCTGTCTTCTGGGAAAGATGAAGCAAGTGGAAGCAGGTAGAGGGAAGCTCTGCCCTCCCCAGGCTGCCCTGGGTGCAGAGGTCCTCCTGGGGCGAGGGGACTGACAGGGGAACCTTTTGCTTCTTTTCTCATTTCCTCTGTTCCCTCCCCTGCCTTCCTTTTCCCTTCCCTTCTTTCTCTCCCTTTTCTTCATTTAGCCTAAGTTGTGCTAGGACAAGGGGGACCCAGCTACAGGAAGGCCTTTCTCACTTCTTCCAACTTCTAATCCCTGCTCTCTTTAAGCTGGGGGCCTCATCTTTGCAGGCTGAGAAGATAAAAAAGAAGAGAAACACACTTTTTGGCACCTTCCATGTAGCCCACAGCTCTTCCCTGGATGATGTGGATCATAAAATCCTAACAGCTAAGTAAGTAGCACCAGTTATCCCCTCTGGCAATGTCCATACCATCCTTAGGATTTGAGGGCATATGGGGCCTCTAAGCCCTATTCTGTTTCCTTACTGGTGAAGTCACAGCTCTGGTCTCTTCCCCAGCCTGGATCAGCTCCCACCTTGCTATTAAGATTATGAGTTTAGGCCAGGCGTGGTGGTGCATGTTTGTAATCCCAGTACTTGGGAGGCTGAGACCGGAGGATCCGGGTTCGTGGCTAGCCTCAGATACTTAGTGAGGTCCTCCAAAACTTAGTGAGCCCCTGTTTCAAAATAAAGAATAAAAAAATAGGGCTGGGGGTATAGCTCAGAGGTAGAATGCCCCTGGGTTCAATCCCCGGTACTGTAAAAAAAAAAAAAGATTATGAGTTTATTGTGCTTTTGATTCACACATATCCCCCCAACTGTTCCTCTGAGAAGAGGCTTCATTTTTATTGGGCTCCCATCCAGTCCGTGCCTGTGGTTCTCTTTCATGTGTCTTCAGGCAAGCACTGAGTGAGGTGACAGCAGCTCTGAGGGAGCGCCTGCACCGCTGGCAGCAGATCGAGATCCTCTGTGGCTTCCAGATTGTCAATAACCCTGGCATCCACTCACTGGTGGCTGCCCTCAACATAGACCCCAGCTGGATGGGCAGTACGCGCCCCAACCCCGCCCACTTCATCATGACCGACGACGTGGATGACATGGACGAGGAGATTGTGTCACCCCTGTCCATGCAGTGTAGGTGACCTCGCTGGTGGGGGTGAGGGAAGGAGCCTTTGATGCACAAGTTGAGAAGTCTGTGGCCTCTGCTGGGCTTAACCAACATCTGGGGCAGATAACCAGGAAAACAGTTCACCTCGTGACCTTGGTTAATAAAGCACAATTCACATCAGGATATTCTTTATAGTTGTCCTTTTGGTGGTATTTCCTTCCTGTGTGCCCTGTCTGTCCTTCTGGGTCTCTCATGTTAAGTGTGTCTCCCTTCACTCTTTGTTTTCCTGTTGTTTATTCTCCATTTCCTCCTTACTCTTTACCTTTATTAAAAATAGTTTCCTTTTTGAGATTTGATTCACAATGTAAAAATGGCATTTATTTTATTGTATTTATTTATTTCCATTTTATGTTCCTTATTCTTTTTTTTTTTTTTTGTACTGGGGATTGAACCCAGGGGCATTCTACCTCTAAAGTACACACTTTATTTTTTATTTTGAGACAGGGTCTTGCTAAGTTGCGATCCTTCTGTCTCAGCCTTCTAAGTACTGGGATTCTGGGCATGTGCCACTATGCCTGCCTGTTCCTTATTCTTAATTACTAAAGTAGAAGAATGGGATGATGTCTTTTTCCCTCTGTATTTTTGTGTGAGACCCCATTCAGCAACAGTCCCTGGAAGTGATACAGCACTAAAGTCTCCAAGCTAGAAAGGCATTCTTGCCCAGGAGTGACCTCCTGCACAAACATGTGCAGCTCTCCACCTGACTCTTGAACCTCCCTGTTCTCTGTCGTTGGTCTTTCCTCTCCCTTCTCTGCCCTGCAAATGATGAGAGCTGAGTAGAGCCAGGATGAAAGGGACAACATTCTATGTAAATACTTTAGCAAATGAGGGGACTTATCCTCTACCGGCTCACAGTTGAATTTTTTTTTTGAATGAGAGGTTATTTTAGATAAATAGAATAGGCTCATGGTAAAGCTATGATCCTGGGCCCATATTCCACCAATGCAGAGTGGAAGGCAGAAAGCCAGGGCTGGTTTAGGGGCTCACTTTCAAAAGGCCATCAGGCTGGACCCCACTCCAGAAAAAAAATTCTTTAATGATATTTTGCCCCTGCCAAGCCTCTTTGTCTCCCTGTTTTAATATCTTATTAGGACTTTAGTCAAAGGCCAATGAAGGTTTGGATCACTGAGAGAGCTGGATCCTGACATTGATCCAATGGTTCCTGTGTCCTGTGTTGTCCAGGTTGGGGAGGGGGCTCATTAGCTTTGAACTACCCATCCCCTGCACCCAGCCTTTCCCATATCCCATTGATGGGCAGGCTGAAGCCCTCCATAAATCAGATTCTCTTCTCCTTTTGGCCTGGCTGTTGACCCTAGATGCTGCCTGGCTGATGGGGCGTAGGTTCAGTGACCGTTCTCTCTGCTCTACATCCGCCGGCTCGGATGATCAGTCCCTCTGGAAATACCCGGGTTTGAGGAGCCCCTTTGGGGCTTTTGTTTTTCCAATTTTGGGGACTAAACCAACACTCCTACCTCATGGGCCCCTTCTCCTGCCTGCCTCACACCCCTGCCTGCATCCTCTATCCCCTCGGCACAATCCCTACTAACTGCAGGGAGGGGTTCGGGGGTGAGAAGAATCAGCCTGCTCAGCTGAGGGCTGGAGAGAGAACGTCCATGGTGATGGAAGGCTTGGCTTCTTCCTTCAGTCCAGCTGTGCTGGGAGGGAAGGAGAGACCACCTCTCTCTTTTCTTTTTTTTTTATGTTTCTCTCTTTTCCTCCCAGTTTCTACTTTCTTTCTTCCTCTTTCCCTTCCTATTATGGGTTTCCTCTCCTGCCTCCCTTTCATTCCTTGAAAGCCACAGCTGTAGAAGCCCTGCCTGCCAACTCTCCATCACTATGGAACTATGCTCTCTCCCTGGTGGCCCTCCAGGGCTTCTGCCACCCTTGTAACCTGCGCCTTTCTCCCATCTTTAAGAAGAAACAGGACAGACCATCTGTCAGGGTAGAGGAGAAGAGACAAAGGTCTGCATTCTCTTTTCAGTTGGAGCTGGGATTGAGCCCAAGGGGATGCTCTGGCACATTCCTAAGTACCTGGTGCCCAGCTACCCCTTCACTGGGCATAGTGGTTATCATCTTCCAAGAGCCTGATTTACAGCATTGGTTCAAGAGCTGGATCATTGTCATTTACATACTTATTAGAGGAAATTTGGAAAGTAAAAAAAATGGTAAATAGTAGCATAAAAATACATTCACACTCCCACCATAGGTGAGGACCTTTCAGTCTTTGTGAAAAATTTTAATGTAGTTAAGATAGTGATAACCACTACCATTTATTGAGTGCCATGACCCATCACAATATAATATAGACATTATATTGAGCCAGGCGTGGTGGCGCATACTTGTAATCCCAGTACTTGGGAGCCTGGGGGAGTAGCTCTGAGGTAGAATGCCCCTGGATTCCATCCCCAGACACACCACACACACACACACACACACACACACACACACACACACACACACAATTGAGGTCTTAGAAAAACCCTGTAGGATTTTTAAAAATTATGAATTAAAATGGGGATGTATATTGTTCAAGGTCACAGCTAAAAATAAGATTTGACCTGGTTTTAAACTCTAGTGTTGGTCTGTATTCCAAAGCTCAAGGATATTACATACAATTTTTTTGTTATTGTTGTTGTTTTGTTTTTTTGTGTGGTACTAGGGATTGAATTCATGGCCATTCTACCTCTGAGCTACACCCTCAGCCCTTTTACTTTTTGTTTTGAAACAAGGTCTCATTGGGTTGCTAAGAGTCTTGCTGTGTTGCTGAGGCTGGCTGTAAACCTGTGATCCTCCTGCCTCAGCATCCCAAATACTGGGATTCAGGTGTGCACCATCATGCCTGACTTCCCTTGAGTATTTTAATAGGTATTTTTCTATGTTCTTAAAATCCTTTAAGAAGCATCACTTTTAATATGTCTATAGTCTCCCAGCAAGTGGATATATTAACATTTTTCCATTGTCCCACCTTTGTGTTTACTTTCATACAATTATCAGCAGTGATCCGATGAACATGTTTGTGTATAAATCCTTGTCTAACATTGTGAATTATTTCCTGAGATTGGATTTCTCAAAAGGCTGGTTCTTAGTGCTCTCCCGGACCTTGCCCCAAGCTCCTATTCTACCCTGCCCTGCCTGTGATCTCCCACTAACTGCCTTGCCACCTCCCTTCATCGTGACATTGGCCTTAGGTCTCCTTCTATTGGAGTTACCACCTGGGCACCTCATCTAAAATTTCCAACCCTTTCTGGACCCCTGGTGGGAGGTTTCTGGGAGGCGGTGCCCCATTGTCCAGATTGGGCATCAAAGGCCCAGAGTGGTCTCCAGCCAGAGTTTCTCTATGGGCACCTGCTTGCCTGCCGCCCAAAATGGATTCGCCCTCGCTCACACTTTCTTCACTCTCCTTGCAGCCCCCAGCCTGCAGAGCAGCGTACGGCAGCGCCTGACGGAGCCGCAGCATGGCCTGGGATCTCAGAGGTTGGTAGAGGGCGAGGCTGGCCACTTCTTGACAAGCCGGGTATCTCTGCGGCGAATGCGCAGCCTTTCATCTGGACAGTCTTTCAGTTCTGAAGGCCACGGGACCAGCCCTCCATCTGCCTCTGCTTCTTCTTCCTGCTCCTCTTCCACCAACACCACCACCACCACCACCACTACTACCACCACCATCACCACCGTCCATGTCCTCCCTGTTTATTACCACCACAGCACTTCCTATTTCCTCCAGATGGATCCCTACCTTGACCCAACCCCTTCTGACAGCACCGCTGTGATGTCTGGGCATTCAGAGAGCTTGGGGTATCAGCTGTCTCTCTTCTCATTCTTCCTTCCCTTCCTGCTTTTACCTTGGCCTCTGCCTGTCGGCTGCTGCTTGATCAACTCCTGGGGAGGGGGTGCAGTGGGGAATCTTGTTGTCCTGTCCTTCCCCAGCTCTGGGGCTCCTTTTAAGGTTAGCCTAATCTCCCACACCTCTCGCCCCTTCTCTGTTTGGGGTTTGCTCTTTCCTCATGATCTTGTAGCACTTTTGCCTAAACTGCATACTTCTACACCTTTTATCTCAGTGGGGTCTCTACCTCCTTTACTCTTTCAACAAACATTTATGGATGTTTACTCTGTGCCAAGTTCTGCTGGGCATGGGGATTTCATCGGTGATAAGATGCAAGCCCAGTCATCATGAACTACAATCTGGTCCATGAATAATTATGGAACAATCTGATAAGTGCTATGGGGGTATTGAGGAAGGAGGAGCGACTAACAGTGTGTACCTGGGTAAAATGCTTCACAAAAGAGATGACATCTGTGCTAACACCCTGTGTGCAGGGAAAGGAGAAGGTATTTGAGGCAGAGGGAACATTGTGTGCAGAGGCATGGAGGTACAAGAGAATATGATATATTTGTGATTAAAATATTGGATATGTGTTCATGGGAAGGAAAAGTTGATGAGGCTAGAATAATGAAAGGCTCAGAAAGACTGTGACCTTTACCTTTTAGGAGATGGAGAACTGCAGAAGGGTTTCTAAAAGAAAGTGAATTGATCAAATTACATTTTAAGAACATTTTAGTGGCCTGTATGCAGGCAGGAAGAGGAAGACTACAGGAATTTGGAAGTCACTGTAGCAGACCAGTAGGGGAAGTAATAAGGTCTTGGGTTGGAAAGGGAACAACCTGGTAAGTGACTACAGAGGTGAAGGAAAGGGAGAAATCTAGTATGACACCTAGGTTTCTAGCGTGACTGAATGGGTGTAGTATCCTCTGTGGAATTAGAGTACAGAAGAGAAGAGGGGGCCCAGGTTTGGCAGGTTTGGACAAGAAAAGTTGGGCAGGTATTAAAATACTTATTTTTCAGAGTATGAAGTTAAGATTCTGAAAAGTTATTATTCTCAGGTCCCACAGCTAATTAGGAGCAGAGCACAGACTAGAACGTGGCTTTCCATTCTAGGACATTGTTGAATATGTTCTTCCACAGGGTCTCAATAAATGAACTGGAAAAGAATAGGTGGAAGGTTTTCTCCTGCAGCCTGGTCTGGCAGCTGTAGGAACTTTCTCTGCTAATACCTCAAGGTGATAGGCTAAGGTCAGAGGTATCAGCCTTGACCTTGCCTGGAACAAGCAGAGGGGATCCTCAGAAAATCCCCCCTGTTTGGAAGCACCTCTCATCTCTGAAGTCTTGACCATAGCCAAGTCCTGGCTCCTGGGCTGCAGTCTGCTTACTCTGTTGCTTTTGGTCCTGCCTCACTGTGGATATCCATTGCTAGTTCTGCCCCTGGAGCCTCTGGATACTTGTCCTTGAGGGCTGTTCCTTTCTCTTTCACAATGGGACTGCCCTTATCAGGATTATTACTCAGCAGAGCTGCCCATCTTCACTCTCATCCTCATTTTCATCCGGAAGCCTAGGAAGGGAGGCTGTCCTTCCCAATACAGATGGAGAGGACTGAATTGGGCTGGGGAAGCTAGGGGATACTGCGAATCTCATGCTCAAAGGCCTAAGCTGAAGGCATTGGGGAGGAAGGGTGGGGAGCTACCTACATCCACCCGGCCTGTTCACTATTTAATTTTCTTTTGCATCATGCATCAGAGGATCATCTCTAAAGGCAAACAGGCTGTCTAGTAAGGTTAGTAACTTGGGGGTGGGAGTCCAAGGCAGCTGAGCCTTTGGGGAGGTATACCCCCAGCCTGAAAGTTCTCAAAAATTCAGGGAGGGAAGGTGAGCCTGCCTCAGTGGGCCTTTCCCCTCCTGTATCTACCCAGGTGCCCTCCCATGTTCTTATCTTTCTTTGGCAGTCTCAGCTTTTAGTTGAGACATAAAAGGATGGGAATCAAGACCAAAATGGACTGTGGGCTAGAAGTGAGACTGGGGGGACCCCAACCTTTTGACCTCTTTTCCTTGGTATTTGAAAGCCAGGGTTCTAGGATCCTTACCTCCTCAGATTAGAGGGCCCCTTTTCTCAGTGTGACTGTTCCCCAAAGTAGCCTTCCTTGGCACTTGTTTGGTTATTTATATGTGTGTGGAGAAGGCAGGATATGGATGTGGAGCCTAGGGAAATAAGGTCACATTTAGATAGAAGCAAGGTCTAGTGTTAGATATATGAAACCAAATATGAGACTGAATATTTGTAAACACTAGATTATGTGGCTGAAACAGTATTGTGGCATGGAAGCTGGAGCTGGAATCATTTTATGCTGTTCCCTGATTTCAGGAAGGTACTAGCCCATGGGGTTGTTGCTTAGTTGTTTCCTAAGAATTAAGCCCATGACAGCTATAAGCTAACCCCCTGCTTTTATGTGTTTAAGGGGCCTGGCACCCTCTCTAACTCCTAACCATTGGCCGCTTTTGGGTCCTGTGGCATTCTCCTTTTCCACTCATGTCCCTTTCCCTCTGGCTTTCTAACACAGATGTTTAGACATTTCCTTTAACCCTCTTCCTCTGCTGTGGGTTCTCAGGCCTCTGAGAAAGCAGGAGGGGTCAGGATTGACATGGGACCCCATATCTATCCTTTTGTCTGTAGAGGTTGGAGCAGTGGCACCCTGAATTGGTTCATGGTCTTAGAAATAGCCAGCTCCTTAAAGGTCTCAAGCTCCTGGACTAGCCTGTGTGTGTGCATGCCTGGTGTGCAGTGACATGACCTGTAACTCAGTCTTGCAAAGAAAGCCTCTTGTGACCGTCCCCGTATGGGCCTTCTGGCATGGCTGGCCTCATCATCTTCATTCCCATAATACTTTATACATTTCCAAATGTTTTACCAACATTTTTGATCCTCCAGTCTTTTAAGATGATGGAATTGGTATTATCTTCATTGGACCAAATTTGAGGGCCAGCAACTTCTGAACCCCTGTCCCTTAAAGGCCAACATCCTTTCTATGCCTCTCTACATCCTGTCTGCAGAGCTCTGAAACAGACCCCACCTTTCCTGCTGCCACCATAGACTTTGGTTTGAATTCTGTAACACTTCTCTGTGACCTCCTTTATATCCTCTGAGAGGGTTGGAAGAGGCAGCATCTTGGCCTTTTGGGGTGGGTGAGGAATTGTTTGCAAGGCTGTTCTAACCTTCTCCTCCTCAGCCTGGGTCAGGACCACTGAGTGCATGTGCCCTGTTCCTTGGACCTGACCCAGACTGGATGTATCTCAGGGTGTGACAAGAATTAAGTAGGGGAGGCAGGTTTGAAAAACAGAGCAACACACAGGTTCAATATTAGCTTAGGGTTGAGTCCTAAGAAACCTAGCTAGCTATGGGAAGGCGGAGATTTTACTGAGGAGGATGCCTGTGGAATTTAAGCCTGTGAGTGCACCAATTTAGGGCTTTGGTATTCAGCTGGGGTGGGGCTCAGGCATTGCAAAGCCCGTTGCCTGACAGATGATGGTATAATGACATTTGTTTTTGTTTTTGTCCATCTCTTTTCTTCCATCACTTTTTCCTTTCTTTCTCTCCTTGGTCCTTATTTCTACCTCCTCTATTGTTTGCCTTTCTTTCTCTACAATCCTACTTTCTTCTCCCTGTCTCTTCTCCAATCTCTCCCCATTCCTTATTCCTGCCTCCTCTCTTAATCCTGTACCAATGGCTCCCTCACTGTCCATTCCTCTCTTCTTCTCATCTGCCTATTCATCCCATTTCTCTCTGCCCCATCTTCCTATCCTGTCCTTGACTTCTCGTGTTGTCCTTCTCTCCTCTTTACTTTTCCCATCTCCCTGTGCTGTATGTGTCCCTTTCTTCCTCTCTGTCCTATGTCTTGCAGGGATTTGACCCATTCCGATTCGGAGTCCTCCCTCCACATGAGTGACCGCCCACGCATGGCCCCCAAGCCTCCTCAGATGGGCCGTGCTGCAGACGAGGCCGTCAATGCCATGACTTCCAATGGCAGCCACCGGCTGATTGAGGGGGTCCACTCCGGACCTCTGTTGGAGAAACTGCCTGACAGCCCTGCCCTGGCCAAGAAGGCATTACTGGCGCTGAACCATGGGCTGGACAAGGCCCACAGCCTGATGGAGCTGAGCCCCACAGCCCCACCTGGTGGCTCCCCACCCTTGGATTCTTCCAGTTCTCATGGCCCTAGTTCCCCAGACCCAGACACGCCGTCTCCAGTTGGGGACAGCCGAGCCCTGCAGGCCAGCCGAAACACACGCATTCCCCACCTGGCTGGCAAGAAGGCTGTGGCCGAGGAGGATAATGGTTCTATTGGTGAGGAGACAGACTCCAGCCCAGGCAGGAAGAAGTTTCCCCTCAAAATCTTTAAGAAGCCGCTTAAGAAGTAGGTAGGATGGGGGTGGCAGTGGTGAGACAGCTTGTCCTTCCTTGGGTCTTCTGCCTCCCCTTCCCTCCCTCTTTCAAACTATCTGGCCCCTAGAGTGGGGCACGGAGGGGCTGGCCCAGGGGCCTGGGCTCTGTACATACCTGCCTCGCTCATCTGCGGGTCCTTCATCATTATTTATTAACTGACCACCATAACCTGCCTGCCCTGTGTCCTCCCAGCCATGGGCTGCTGCTGTCACTCCCTCTCCACTTCAGTGCATGTCTTAGTTGCTGTTCCTTCAGCTCCAGCTCCACCTCTGGGGTCCAGCTTCTGTCTCTGCTGTCCCAGTTTTTGAGGTTTGGTTTTTTGTTTCTCTTTGTCTCCTGCTTTCAGGCTCCTCCCTCCCTCCCACCACTCCCCAACTTCTCCCAGCAGTGGGGAAGACAGGAGGAGTAACTTCTGACACCTGTGCCTCAGATCTGTTCATCCACCTACAGTGGTTCTGTTGACCCCAGAATGGGGCCAAGGGCCTAATCTTTGAGGTTTGTTCTTTGGGAGTGTGGTGGGCTAGAGAAAAACCTCATCCTGGAGCTCACTCAGGCCTCTAGGGATCCACCGGGGAGTGAAACCAATTCCTAGAGAATAAGCCACCAGAGTTTTGAGGAGAGACCAGGCTTGGGACAGATCAGGAGAGACCTCTCTTAGTTGGGAGGATGAGTGGATGCCAGAGCCATGAGCTACAAGGCAGTCACCTTTTCTCTCTTGTCCTGCCCACATCTGCCTCCCTTTACCTCTGCTCCCCCATGCTGCAGGAGTGTTTGTCTCTAAGAGGTGCTGCCCCAAGGCATCTCAAGGTATCCTCCTTGGGCTCAGGACAATTGGCTCCCCTAGCTATGGGAGCCACAGTAGTGATACAGGGCTCTTGTGGAGCCCTGGAGCTGTTGGGCAAGGATGTTGCCGTATTTGAACCAAAAGAAAAATAGTTTAAAAGTGAAAAAAAGAAATCTCCTGAATTTCCCAAGTGCCTGCACAGCATATGTCCCTTGTTAGAACCCATTTTCATGTTACTGCATAGCCAGGGCCAGAGGTTCAAAAAGGATACAACCAGTTTGGGGAAGGAGTGGCAAAGGAAGGTGGTATATGTGAAGGCTGCTGTGTGACCACTTCCCCCACCCTTCACGTCCTCTAGACAACTCTCCCTTACCTGTTTTTGCTATGGCTGCAAAAGTATTTCCCCTCTGCCCCATTCTGCCATGCCTGTACCCTGGGATCCTATTTTGGGCCTGGGGTGGGTGCACTTGGGGCTGGTTTTAGGCGGGTGCTGGGCTGCAAACTGCCTTGTACCCCCTGGACACCCTCACATGGGTTTTTCTGTGTTATTTCATAAGACTCTTTGAAGTCCAATAAAGCATGTAGGAGATTTTAACCTCTGCTGGCTTTGACTCTCATTGTGTTCTCGGTGGCTTAACAGACAAGTGATGAAGACTATTCTGCCTCTGCCAAGGGAAAAATGAAACTAAAATGCACATACCTGAAAGCAATCTAGGTAGTTACCTAATAAAATACAGGATGCCTGGTGAAATTTGAATTTCAGATTAAAAATAAGTTTTTAGTGTATGTCTCATGCAATATTTGGGTCATAGCTTTATTTTCTAAATCCTGGTAATCCTACTTCTGGGTCATCTCGATCCTATAACTTCACCTTTGGCCTCCTATGATTTGGAATTACTTCACAAGAGAGCAGTGAGGAGCTAGTGAAAGGATGCCACAGATAAGACTTCGCGAAGATCAGTTGTATAGCCCAAACCAGAAGCTCTACATCAGTCTTGTGTATTAGGACTCTCAGGTGTTCTTACCGTCCAGGTTCAGTTATTAACTCCATCCCAACTCTGAAAGGCAACAATTACCTGACTGCAGGCCCTGTCTCTACCACCATCCACTGGAGAACTCTAAAAGCAAATGGGTCATCCGGGCATGGTGGCCACGGCGCATGCTTGTAATCCCCGTACTTGGGAGGATGAGACAGGAGGAACCCATGTTTGAGACCAGCCTCAGCAACTTAGTGAGGCCCACCACAATTTAGCGTGACCCTATTCCAGAATAAAAAATAAAATATGGCTGGGGGTGTAGCTCAGAGGTAGAACGCCCTCCAGTAACACCACACACACACACACACAGAGCAAATGAGTCATGGCTCCGCTTGGAAATCTCACAGGGCTCCCATTTCCCTCGGGATGAAATCCAAACGCCATTGGCCTGCCATGGCTTTGCTCCAACTCCCCAGTGCCGGGCTTCTGGCCGGCCTGAGAGGCCCGGGGCTCCCGCTGCCTCTGGCCGCGCCACGCTACGGCCCACAGCGGACGGCGTCCCACGGTTGCAGTGATGGAACATGCGAAGCAGAGGCGCTCCGGATGGTCGGGCGTCGGTGGCGGCCTCAAACGCACTCGCACTGCGGGGCTCGGCTCGGCGAGGGGCGGGGCCTCGGCTCGGCGAGGGGCGGGGCCTCGGCTCGGCGAGGGGCGGGGCCTCGGCTCGGCGAGGGGCGGGCCTCGGCTCCCGCTCTGCCCTTACCCAAGATGGCGGCGGGAGAGCGGCGCCCGCCATGGCCGTGGCCTTGCCCGCACTCAACATGGCGGCCGCAGGCGCGGCTGACTGCTGCTCGCGGGTTTCGGCCCCCGCGACCCCGGGCGTGGCCGCGTGAGCGACGTCAGTGAGCTCCGTCGCTCCGCCTTGTGCGTCACGGTGGCGGGAGCGGGAAGGAGTTCGGATTGTGGCGCCCGTGCGCTGGTGGGAAAGCGCCGTCCGTCCCGCGGTTCCCGGCCCGCGTCTCAGCCGCCCCTCGGAGTCCCGCCCTTCGCCCCCGCCGCACCGCCTCGGCCCCCGCGCCCCGGAGCTGCAGCCGCGTCTCGACCCCTCGGCGCCCCCGCCGCGAGCCGCGATGCATGTGATCAAGCGAGGTGAGGGGCCCGGGAGGCGGCGGGCGGGCGGGCGAGGAGGGGAGAGGAGAGGGTACGTGGCCGCCGCCGCCGCCGCCGCCGCCCCGCCGCGGGAGCTGCGCCCCTCGCCGCCCGCCCGCCCGCCGCTTCCCGCCCTGGCTTCCCGCCGCGCCTTCCCGCCCTGTCAGCCGGTCGGCCTGTCTCGCTCCATCCTCCCGGCATCGAGCAGTCCCTGCGCGCCCAGCACTTCGCAGGCGCCGTTATTCCCACCGTAAGCCTCTGAGATAGCGGCCGTCACCTCCATTTACAGATGGAGAAACCCAAGCTCGGGGAGATGTTTGATGATGCCTCAAAGTTCCCCAGGTAGCTGAGAGTGACGCCAGGGTTCGGACCCAGAGCTGACGGTCGCATTTTACTCGATAACCGTGGGGTTGCTGACCTGTCCGAAGCACAGGAGGAAAGAAGGGACTTTGGACCCCAGTGGGGCTTCTGTCATTTTTCTGGTCTCTTTTGTGGGGTGGAGTGAAAAAACATTCCAGACATAGGCAGCACTGAAACGAGTTTGCCCTTGGAGAGATTGTGCTGCCCTGTGCCCTAGGAGTCCTCCCAGAGGAGAGCTTGTGACCAGGACTAACCGTCCTTCCACTCAAGGGAAGAGATACTGAATCAAAGAAAGGTGGCCAAGGCTTCTTCTGACAGAATGAGGGCTGGGAAGACCCAGGGACTTGTATTCGTTTTCAAAAATTGTCTCCCATTAGAGTTGCTGTGTCCCTCCTTTGTGCCCAGCCTTTTGCTGGGAACTTTTAAGAGGAGATACCCCCTCTTTGAGAATAGATTGGAAAAGCAAGAGTAGCCCTAACAGAGGCATATGAGAAAAGTAGGAACAGATTTTGAGGTGAATCTGCTTGCCTCTGTTAAAACAACAAAGTTCTTCCAAAATTATAGGCATTTACCAAATACTAGTTGATTGACTGGATATTTCTGTTCGCATTCCAAAGATGGAAACTGCTCACATTTATGATAGGATCTGCCATGAATAGGTGCACAAAGACAAAGAATGAAAGAATAAGTCAAAATATAGGATATGATTGCGGTGGCTAGGCAGGTGGTTGGTTTGGTTGTGTCCAGATTGGTTTGACTACAGCCAAGAGATGGAAAGGTGAACAGTGTGGTCCTTCTTCCTGTTTTTGATATCTTGAGAACGTCATCTGAATTTCCCTAGCTCTCCATTTTAGCTGATGAGATCAACCACCAAAATACAAAGTGCACTTTTATTGATCTATTTCTGTGATTGAGAGATGAGCATCAAGTTTGTGTGTGTGTGTGTGTGTGTGTGTGTTACTGGGAATTGAACCCAGAGGCATTCTACCTCCAAGCTACATCCCTGGACCGATTTTATTTCTTATTTTGAAACAGGGTCTCACTAGGTTGCTGAGAGCTTCACTAAATTGCTGAGGCTATCCTTGAACTTGCGATCCTCCAGTCTCAGCCTCCCAAGTACTAAGATTACAAGCGGGCGCCACCACGCCAAGCTGAGCATCCAGTTTTTAAGCTTTTACAAAGAGACATTTGTCTTATCATAAGACAAGTCAGTAACAAAGATAAATTGAAAATTTGTGGACTTACATAATTGGAGTAGGTAATAACTTGAATTTTAACCTTATGGGCCTACTTCGAAACAAGGTATTATCTACAATAAGCTCCAAAAGGCAAGACTTTGTTTTACGTTCATTCAAAGAACATAATTTAATCCAGATGGTTCCCGCTGTTAGACTCTGCCATTGTAGCATTCAACAAAGCTTGTTAATATTCAAAATGTACTTAGATTTGCTTATTTTATTTTATTTGTATTGCTGGGAATTGAACCCAGGGCCTTGTGCATGCTGGGCAAGCACTCTACTACCGAGCTACATCCTCGGCCCTATTTTTTGTTTTTTAATGTGCATAGGTTTTGCTTGTCAGTGTGTTCTTTTGTCCCCACTTATTTTTGTCATGCCAGCAAACTCACAGACTAACTCTTGTAGTTCTTGTTCATTTTAATGTAATTTTTCAGGAGGGCAATCAGCAGTTTTCTTGCTAAACACCATGAGGGCAGTAATAAAGGAGAAGGCACTGCCTTCTTCAAAGAATTTAAAGTTGTTAGGGATTTAGGAATAATACATCGGAAAATTGTTAGATAACAGAAGGGAATAAGTAGAGGAGTTTTTATCACCTGCTATCTTGAGCTGTTTTTCCCAATGGGAGATTAAGATAAAAAATGTTGAGAACCATTGCAGCAAATGACTGAGTAGCTGATTGAGTTATAAACTGTGCTTTGGAATTTAATATAGTATTTTCAAAATTCTAGATTGTAAGCCAGTAAGAAATACATTATATATAAATGTACACATGAATGTATATACATAAAACTCAAACAAAAGTTTATAAACTAATATCTTTGCATCCATTTGTACTCAGAGAAGACAAAATACAATCTCTAGGTGAATCTACTGGTGGTCCTCTATCTGAAATAGCATTTCATGTTGGTCCATTTTAAAAGTTTACAGATTGACTCCATTTGATTCTTTGACATTATCATCTTACTAAGTGCTAGCATGAACTGTGTGGTTTGATTCTTCAGATGGCCGCCAGGAGCGGGTTATGTTCGACAAAATTACGTCTCGAATCCAGAAACTGTGCTATGGACTCAATATG
Organism: Glis glis; assembly: GCA_004027185.1. Taxonomy (NCBI): domain Eukaryota; kingdom Metazoa; phylum Chordata; class Mammalia; order Rodentia; family Gliridae; genus Glis; species Glis glis. The sequence continues at coordinate 9,877 of PVJS01028361.1, read as the reverse complement.
GACTTTGTTGATCCTGTAAGTAAATACAGTTTATATCTTGGTTCTTTGCTTCATATGATTCTTTCTACTTGTCTCTTATCTCTAGCCCTTCACTTACCTGATATACTTTGGTTTGCTATTCTGGCTGTGCCCTTGGATATAAAATGTGAATTTATTGCTTAAAACTTTTTTCTTAATTTTGGTTCTGTGAGTTCTCACTTTTCAGAGAACTATGAATGAAAACAAAGAGAAAACTTGATATTAACATTTACTATCAGATATTTTCTTAAGTAAATTGCTTCATTCATAGTGGAAAAGTTGTTGTTTTTTTTTTGCGGTACTGGGGATGGAACCCAGGGGCTTTCTACCTCCGAGCTACACCCCTGGCCCTATTTTTTTATACTTTATTTTGAGACAGGGTCTCACGAAGTTGTGGTGGGCCTCACTAAGTAGCTGAGGCTGGCTGGGAACCCGGATCCTCCGGTCTCCGCCTCCCAAGTACTGGGATTACAAGTGTGCGCCACCACGCCTGGCTATGGAAAAGTATTTTAAAATTGTCATTTTGGAGCTGGGCGTGGTGGCCCATGCTTGTAATCCCATTACTTGGGAGGCTGAGACAGGAGAATCACAGGTTTGAAGACAGTCTCAGCAAGTAGTGAGACTCTCATTAACCTAGCAAGACCCTGTTTCAAAATAAAAATAAAATAGGTCTGGGGGTATAGCTTGGAGGTAGAATGCCCCTGGGCTCAATCCCCAGTATCACACACACACATACACACACATAATAATAATAAAAATAAATAAATAAAATTGTCATTTTGAAATGACAGCCAAACATGGTAGCACATGCTTGTAGTCCCAGTACTTGGGAGGCTGAGACAGGAAGATTGCAGGTTTGAGTTCAGCCTCAGCAATTTAGTGAGACCCTGTTTCAAAAAAAAAAAAAAAAGGAGGGGGCTAGGGGTATAGCTCAGAGGTAGAATGCCCCAGTACCAAAAAAACTAAGTAAATAAAATAAAATTGTCATTTGGGTAGGAACTGGTTTGAAGTTTGCTTTTTTGTGTGTATGTGTGTGTGGTACTGGGGTTTGAACCCAGGGACATTCTACCTCTTAGCTACATTGCCAGCCCTATTTTTTATTCTTTATTTTGAAACAGGGTCTCACTAAGTTGTGGAGGGCCTCAGTAAGTTGCTGAGATGATCCTCCTGTCTCAGCCTCCCAAGTACTGGGATTACAAGCCTGCACCACCACGCCTGGCTTAAAGTTTGCTTTTAAAAATCTATAGAGCCGGACTTGGTGGTGCATGCCAGTAATCCCAGTGAGGGCTCAGGTATACCACCACACCTGGCTAGATTTTTTTTTAAGTGACGCCTCTTCACTGTAAATGTAGTATATGTTTTCTGGCAGTTCTTTTTTTTAAATTTTTTTTATTTTTTGCGGTACTGGGGATGGAACCCAGAGGCATTCTACCTCCAAGCTACACCCCATCCCTATTTTTTATTCTTTATTTTGAAACAGGCTCTCACTTAGTTGCGGAGGGCCTCACTAAGTAGCTGAGGCTGGCCGTGAACCTGCGATCCTCCTGTCTGGCAGTTCTTTTGGTTTATGAATTCTCACTATTAGGTTTCCCACATTCTGAAAGATAATTTTTCAGAAAAGGAAATTGTTTGTGTATTATACTATAAATATGACTGTTTTCCTAATTGTTTTTTTAAGGAAGCTATTGTTTCTCAGGAAATCCCACGTAACCCTTAGTTTTGTTTTTGTAGGCTCAGATCACCATGAAAGTAATCCAAGGCTTATACAGTGGGGTCACCACAGTGGAACTAGATACATTGGCTGCCGAAACAGCTGCAACCTTGACTACTAAGCACCCCGACTATGCCATCTTGGCAGCAAGGATTGCCGTCTCTAACTTGCACAAAGAGACTAAGAAAGTGTTCAGTGGTGAGTCTGTGGTGAAAAAGTTAGAAAGAACTTAGTATTCTCAGAAAATTAATAAGGGTAATAATTACATGAATTTAAAAAATTGCATCTTATTTTTAAAGGCAGAGTGTTCAATTTGATGACAGAGGGAACTAGAACTTCCTATTTTTTCATGCTTCTGACATGTTGCATGAACAAGTTAATAGATCCCTGTTCTTTACACTTTTTGTCCTCCCTTCTTTCTATCTTTCTATCCTTTCATCCTTATTTTGGTATTGGGGATTGAACCTTGGTGCATTCTATCTCCAAGCTACATCCCCATCCCTTTTTTTATTTTTTATTTTGAAATAGGGTCTCGCTAGGTTGCTGATAGTCTGGTTAAGTTGCTGAGGCTGGTATTGAACCTGTGATCCTCCTGTCTCAGCCTCCTAAGTACTGGGATTACAAGTATGCACCACCACATTAAGTTCTTTCTTTCTTTTTTGTGGTACTAGAGATTGAGCCCAGGAGTATTCTACCTCCAAGCCACACCCCCAGCCCTATTTTATTTGTATTTTGAAACAGGGTCTCACTAGGTTGATGAGTATCTCAGTACTTGCTGAGGCTGTCCTTGAACCTGTGATCCTCCTGTCTCAGCCTACCAAGTACTGGGATTATAAGTGTGTGCCACCTCGCCTAGCTAGTTCTTTTGTAATTTTTAAAGCCCATCTTTAGGCTGTTGGTGGTGGTGTGATTGGAAAAAATGAACAAGGTTTATTGAGAGGATTAAGGTTAAACAATGTTATAGTGATCTTTTGTCATCATTACCATTCTCTTCATCACTCCCTTTTAATAGCTCAGGGAATGTGGGCCAGGAAGTTAAGTATTTCGTTTAGTATATAAGAAGCCAGAGATTAGCAATCTTTTGGCTCTCAATTCCAGATCTATTATGTGAGGCCTCAAACATTATATCCGTCTTCAGTAGATTTATTATGAAGATGTCAGTTCTCCTGAAATTGATCTATAAAATCAGTTCAATCCCAGTCAAATATGTGTGTAAGATTTATGTGTAAATGAAGAAGGCCAAATACTGCTGTGTTGTTTTGAAGGAGAGCACAGTGAAAAGAACTTACTAAATGGTTTGTAGAAGTGAACCACTGGGGATTATAGATTCTGAGTTTCTGTTCAGATAGAATGAAAAGAAAGGTGAGGAGAAATTATAATTTCTGCATTCCCTTATTTCCAACCAATAACTCTTAGTGGGGAATGGGTATCAGAATCATTTGGGAATCCTTTTTAAGCTACAAGAGCTTATATTCGCTTTAACTTCAAAAGATTATTTTCTTAAATGAGATATATATATATATTCAACATGGTTTATTGAGCATTTCCTATGCTAGACACTAAAGTGGGTTGGGTTGAAAAAGGTGATTGAGAACAATTAGCTATTAAGTGATTTTGACATATTTTATTTTTATTTAGATGTTATGGAGGACCTCAGCAACTACATAAATCCACATAATGGCAAACATTCTCCCATGGTGGCCAAGTCAACACTGGATACTGTTTTGGCCAATAAGGATGTATGTATAACATTTCTGGTGGAAATTCTTTGATGGATTTTTTTTTCCCAGTACTGAGGATTGAACCCAGGGGTAGACTATCTCTGAGCTAGACCCCTAGCCCTTTTTTAATTTTTATTTTGAACAGGTTCTCACTAAGTTCCTGAGGGTCTTGCTAAGTTGCTGAGGTTGAACCTGGGATCCTCTGGTCTCAACCTCCCAAGTACTGGGATTATAGGCATATGCCACTGTGCCCAGCTATACAGAATCTTTTAAACCTAATTAGGATACTTATTTTATATACTATTTCTTTTTTTTTAATTGTTGGATGGATTTCTGTTATAGCAGTAAGACTTTAGTGTTATCTCTTTTGTATCCTATGTCAATTTTAGTTCTTGAGTCAGGGCTCAACGATTTTGTGAAAATAAGTCTAATTGTTTTAATTATGTATTTTTTCACCCCCATCAGCGTCTGAATTCTGCCATTATCTATGACCGAGATTTCTCCTATAATTACTTTGGCTTTAAGGTAAATAAATAATGGGGTTCAAATATATGAGGATTCCTCCTTAGATCAGGGAAGTCAGGGTTTTGTTTATGTTTTGATGGTACAGTTATAATGGCAATAGTAGTTGGGAGTTGGGATGGACATGAGGGATTAGTGGGGTTAAGGTAGTGGCGGTGGTTTGAATTAAGGCAAAGGTAGCTTGTTCATTTATAGTTTTTGAACTTTCTAAGTATTATTTCTGAATTAAATGAGGAATTATGCAGATAATTTGTCAGAATTATTCCATATTCTACTATTTTTTTTGTGGTACTAGGCATTGAATCCAGGAGCATTTTACCTCCGAGCTACACCCCCAGCCGTATTTTTTATTCTTTATTTTGAAACAGGGTCTCGCTAAGTTGCGGAGGGCCTCACTAAGTAGCTGAGGCTGGCTGCAAACCCAGATCCTCCTGTCTCAGCCTCCCAAGTACTGGGATTACAAGCGTGCGCCACCATGCCCGGCTTATATTCTACTATTTTTGCAATAACTATTGAATCCCTTCTGTGTGCCAAGTGTTCATAGACAGTGTAATGTTTTGACTGAGAACGTGAGTGTTGGTGTCAGACCAGCTGGATTCAAATCTCTGCCCCAGTTCTTATTAGCAAGTTATTTAATTTCTCTGTGCTTCAGTTTTCTCTTATTTATTTATGGTACTGGGGATTGAACTCAGGGGCATTCTACCTCCAAGCTACACCCCCAGCCCTATTTTTTATTCTTTATTTTGAAACAGGGTTTCATTAAATTTCAGAGGGCCTAAGTAGCTGAGGCTGGTTTTGAACCGGCGATCCTCCTGTCTCAGCCTCACAAGTACGGGGATTACAAGCGTGTGCTACTACACCCATCTGGTTTTCTCATCTTTAGGATGGGGATAATAGAAAATTTCTATAAGAAATTTCATTGAGGATTAAATGTGTGTGTTTCTTAGATTAGTGCCTACCTGTTACAAGCACTGTATAGGTGTTAGCCATTGTGATGGTGATAATTATGTTAATGATGATGAATACCACAGCTTATGCTATTATATACAATGCTGACTTCAGAAATTTTAGTGCAGTCTTTTCTAAAACAAAACAGTCAATTGATAATGTTCTAGACTAAAAGTAGGAAGAATAAATGTGCTATTATTTTCATTTAAAAATTGAGAAAATGTAAACAGATCGCTTTATTGTGAATGTTATATCCACTGTGTGTTTAAAACCTGTGCTCTGAAAATTTTTTGGCTGGTTTGTTTTTTCTAGACATTGGAGCGGTCTTACTTGTTGAAGATCAATGGAAAAGGTGAGAAATGACATTTTTTTTGTGGGTTTTCTGTTGATTATATTGAAGATGGAGCTTTGTGCTATTAGCCTCGACATTTCTATTTAGACTTTAAATAACATATTGAACTTTAAGTTTAGTTTATGAAGAATTGTCCTGCTTATTGGTATAAAGTTTATCTTGGTGGTCTGTGTTTTGATTCCAATACACTTCAGCCTAGTTTTTTTGATGTATTCCATCATGTAACATCTCCTGTTTTGTTTGTAGTGGCTGAAAGACCGCAGCATATGTTGATGAGGGTAGCTGTGGGCATTCACAAAGAAGACATCGATGCTGCAATTGAAACGTACAACCTTCTCTCTGAGAGGTGGTTTACTCATGCCTCTCCCACTCTCTTCAATGCTGGTACCAACCGCCCACAACTCTCTAGGTAAGTGTTTTCTGTGGCTGCTTTTATTATTCTGAGATGGTTTTTACTAGGTAAATAATAAGAAGGAGCCAAGCAGCTTATCACATAAAAATACTATTTACTGCTTGCTATGATTATATGAGATTTGCATTCTGGAAAGATCTCTGACTGCAGTGTGGTAAATGAATTGGAGAAAGGGCAAATGCTGATAATGAAAATTTTCTAAAATTGGATTGTGGTGGTAGTTGCACAACTCTGAGTATTGTAAAAGCCATTTAATAGTATATTTAAACAGGGAATTGTATTGTATTGCAAACTTTTTTAAAAAGTAGGAGCCAGGCATGATGGTGCACACCTGTACTCCCAGTATTTGGGAGCCTGAGACAGGAGGATTGCAGGTTCAAGGCTAGTGAATGGTAGGTAACTCAGCGAGATCCTGTTTCAAAATAGAAAATAAAAAGGGCTGCGTGTGTAGCTTAGTGTTAGAATACTTCTGGGTTCAATCCCCAGTATCACCACCCCCCCACCAACAAAAAAAAAAGAAAGTAGCACTGGGGGTATAGCTCAGGGATAGAGTGTATGCTTAGTATGTACAAGGCCTTGCATTCAACATTTGACATTAAAAAGAAAACTAATGTTAGGTTAGGTGTGCAGCTCAGTGGTAGAGCATTTACCTAACATGTATAAGGCCCTAGGTTCAATCCCCAGTACCCCCCAAAATAAAATAAAAAAATTAAAAATGAAGTAAATGCCAAGAACTAGTTAGGGAACTCTTGTAGTAATTTATGTAAAAATGTTATGATAGTTTCAATTAGAGAGGTAAAAGTAGATATTGAGAGAAGTAGATAGATCCAAGACTTATTTATTTATTTACTTATTTGCGGTACTGGGGAATTGAACCCAGGGGCATTCTACCTCTGAGCTACACTCCCAGCCCTATTTTTTATTCTCTATTTTTGAAACAGGGTCTCACTAAGTTGCGGAGGACCTCACTAAGTAGCTTAGGCTGGCTTTGAACCTGCGATCCTCCTATCTCAGCCTCCCAAGTACTGGGATTACAAGCATGCTCTACCACACCCGGCTCCAAGACATATTTAGGAGGTAAGATTGACATAGTTTGTTTTGAATATGGATCAAAGATGTTTCCTGGGTTCATAGGCAGAGGAACAGGATTAATCATGATGCCATTTGCTGAGAAAGGGAAGAAAAAAGTCTGGTAATATGTGAAAAAATAAAATATTCCATTAGCCAGTTGATTTATTCCAGAGATTCAAGGGTATGCCAACATTAATATATAGGAGGACAGCAAGATGATATTAAAATAGTATGATATATGTTTCATTGTGTCATATATGGTAAAGATTTTATTTGCTTGTTTTTTCCCCTTTGGAACCTTATAAACTTCAAATCTTTCATTAGTCTTATTTACTGTCTTTGAATTGTATAACCATTTTTGTGACTCTTGCTTCATTTCCTTGTTCTGAGTTGTCCCTTTTTCGCCCCATAGCTGCTTCCTTCTGAGTATGAAAGATGACAGCATTGAAGGCATTTATGATACTCTAAAGCAATGTGCATTGATTTCTAAGTCTGCCGGGGGAATTGGTGTTGCTGTGAGTTGTATTCGGGCTACTGGGAGCTACATTGCTGGGGTAAGCTTCTGTTGTATGGCTTTTAAAAGGGAAATCAAATCCAAAAGCAATCACACTTATGGTCGAGAGGGCATAATTTCATAATGCCAATGTTTGGTAGACCTGGGTCTCTGTTAGTCACTAGCTGATGATTATGTGACTTTTAGTGAGTCATTTCACTTCCTCTGGCTTCATTTTCATCTCGTATAGAGGTTTAGGTTTTACTAAAGGATCTCTAGAATTCTTTGTAGCTCAGATTTTACAATTCTGATTTATTTTAGCAATAATGATGCAGCTATAATTTATTGATTGCTTACTATGTACTAAGTTTATTATACATGTCTTACATGAATTATTTAATGTTTACTATGTCCCTATGAGATAGCTACTGTTACTGACAACATGCTAGGAACTTTATTCCTTACAATGATTTTGGGAGTCTAGGCACCAGTGTTTTCATTTTACAAATGAGGAAACTGAGGCTTGGAAAGTTAAGTTTCTTTCAGAGATCAATCACTTACTATGTGTTAGAGCCAAGGTTCAAGCTTTAATCACTGGCATTTTAGCTGGGCGTGGTGGTGCACTCCTGTAATTCTAGTACTTGGGAGGCCGAGGTAGGAGGTTCACAGGTTTGAGGCCAGCACAGGGTAACTTAGCGAGACCGTGTTTCAAAAATAAAAAATTAAAAGGGCTGGGGTTGTAGCTGAGAGGTCGAATGCCCCTAGGTTCAATCCCCTGTACCACACACGCACATGCAAAAAATTGACACTTTATGATGTAAACTCTTAAACCTCTGCTAGTTCACCATTAATTGGGTATCAAGGTAATGATTTGGCATTAAGACTTGAATTTAAAATCTTACCTCCACTATCTATTACTAATGTGGCCTAGAGGCAGTTATTTTATGTTTCTGAGTTTGTTTCCTCATCTGTAATGTGAAAAATTTTTAACCCTATGGAATAAAGTTCCAGTAGGAAACTATTCCATTTTGTGGTGTTTTGGAGGTTCTGTGATATATACAGAACTTGTTCACAATAGTAGAGTCGGCCATTGTTCACTTATCTTTCTAGACTGTTTAAAGACTTACCTTGGGGTTAGAAGGATTATTAAGAAACCCCAGTGGAGTGATGGAGGGGGTTTAGGGGAGTTGGTAGGGTAGGGAGGGAGAATCAATGAAGGAAACACTTCCATTGACATTATGTACATATGTGAAATTATCAGTGCCAATCTCAATATCATGTATGGGGAAGGGGAAGGAATAGGGAGGGAACCAGGGGAGGCTCACTAAGTGCTGTGTGCATGTATGTCCCTATCACTCTGAACTACATTATGATGTGAAACTACAATGCACCAGTAAAAGTATACTAAAAAAAATAATTTGATTAGGTATCTTCTAGTCATAACAGTTGTTTTCTTAGCCTCATTCTATAATCTATTCATTGCTGAGAATATTTAGTCTTGATATATGCATTGCTTTGAACCTTCTGTGAAAGTAGTATTATGCTTTTTTTTTTTTTTTGGCAAAACGGGGGATGGAACCCAGGAGCATTCTACTTCTGAGCTACACCCCCAGCCCTATTTTTTTTATTATTTATTTTGAAACAGGGTCTCACTAAGTTGCAGAGGGCCTCACTAAGTAGCCGAGGCTGGCTGTGAACCTGCGACCCTCCTGTTTTAGCCTCCCAAGTACTGGGATTACAAGCGTGCGCCACCATGCCCAGCTAGTATTATGCTTTCATGCTCTTACTCTACCCAAAGTATATATATAATGACCTTTATTAGAAGGCTGTAGAGTTTAAATTTAGCTACATCTTGTAATCTATTCTTTTGACTTATAATTGTTATATCTCTTTGGAAATTAGGGATGGCACAAAGTAACTTGGTATATAATTATAATTTATTCAACCACATTTTGTTGATCTTATGTTGGGCATTATGTATAGCAGAGGCAGAGATGGAAGGAAGGTAAAATTTTATAGATTGATACCTAGAAATTAGGTACCTTTTTTGATGAAAAATTAGGGAAGAGTAATTTGTTAACTTTGGGGCCATTTTATTCTTTTCCTTGTTGAGTCCTCTTTGTTTCCTCCAGATACTTTTTATTTTTGACCTTTCTTTCAGACTAATGGTAATTCTAATGGCCTTGTACCAATGCTGAGAGTGTATAATAATACAGCACGATATGTTGACCAAGGTGGAAACAAGGTATGTATGTTTTGTTACTTGAAAATAATTAAAAACTAAAAATCTTTAACCATATATATTTAAAATAGGGTGGTTCCATTTATGCATAGTTTCTAACCACTATGCTTTTTTTACACTTTTGAAATCAATTTAAGGAGACAAGTTACTTATTTTAAAGTACATACACTTTATATAGCGTGATGGGATTTGACAAATGCATTCACCTGAGTAATCACCACATCAGTTACAACATAGAGCACTTCCATTACTCCAGAAATTTTGCTCATGCGCCTTTGCATTCAATATTCAATCACCTGTTACTCCTACCCACGTATGCTTTATCCCTGGCACCAGGCAGCCACTGATCTACTCAGCTTTTTTTTTTTTTTTTTTTTTTTTTTTTTG